>JADBJO010002826.1:122500-145000 GCA_016801955.1 Conus betulinus | reverse complement strand
CTCTAATTATCATGACTTTTTCTTTTGTCTCCATGTACACTGACTTTCCCCTTAGTGCCTCTAATTATCATGACTTTTTCTGTCTCCATGTACACTGACTTTTCCCCTTAGTGCCTCTAATTATCATGACTTTTTCTGTCTCCATGTACACTGACTTTTCCCCTTAGTGCCTCTAATTATCATGACTTTTTCTGTCTCCATGTACACTGACTTTTCCCCTTAGTGCCTCTAATTATCATGACTTTTTCTTTTGTCTCCATGTACACTGACTTTTCCCCTTAGTGCCTCTAATTATCATGACTTTTTCTGTCTCCATGTACACTGACTTTTCCCCTTAGTGCCTCTAATTATCATGACTTTTTTCTGTCTCCATGTACACTGACTTTTCCCCTTAGTGCCTCTAATTATCATGACTTTTTCTGTCTCCATGTACACTGACTTTTCCCCTTAGTGCCTCTAATTATCATGACTTTTTCTGTCTCCATGTACACTGACTTTTCCCCCTTAGTGCCTCTAATTATCATGACTTTTTCTCCTAGTACCTCTATTCATCCTGACTTTTCTCCCTGAGTGCCTATATTCATCCTGACTTTTCCCCTTAGTGCCTCCATTCACACTGACTTTTCCCCTTAATGCCTCTATTTATCCTGACTTTTCCCCCTAGTGCCTCAATTTATCCTGACTTTTCCCCTTAGTGCCTCTAATTATCATGACTTTTTCTGTCTCCATGTACACTGACTTTTCCCCTTAGTGCCTCTAATTATCATGACTTTTTCTCCTAGTACCTCTATTCATCCTGACTTTTCTCCTGAGTGCCTATATTCATCCTGACTTTTCTCCTTAGTGCCTCCATTCACACTGACTTTTCCCCTTAATGCCTCAATTTACCCCGACTTTTCCCCTTAGTGTCTATTTATTCTGACTTTCTCCCCCTTAGTGCCTCTATCTAGAACGACATTTTCCCTTAGTGCCTCTATTTATCCTGACTTTTCCCCTTTTCCCCATAGTGTTCTCATTTAGTCTGGCTCTCCCCATAGTGGTCTCATTTAGTCTGGCTTTCCCATGGTGGTCTCATTTAGTCTGGCTGTCCCCAGGGTGGTCTCATTTAGTCTGGCTTTCCCGTGGTGGTCTCATTTAGTCTGGCTTTCCCCATGGTGGTCTCATTTAGTCTGGCTTTCCCATGGTGGTCTCATTTAGTCTGGCTTTCCCCATGGTGGTCTCATTTAGTCTGGCTTCCCCATGGTGGTCTCATTTAGTCTGGCTTTTCCCATGCTGGTCTCATTTAGTCTGGCTTTCCCGTGGCGATCTCATTTAGTCCGGCTTTCCCATGGTGGTCTCACTTAGTCTGGCTTTCCCATGGTGGTCTCATTTAGTCTGGCTTTCCCGTGGTGGTCTCGTTTAGTTTGGACTTCCTCCGTGTGGTTTCATTTAGTCTGGCTTTCCCAATGTGGTCTAATGTAGTCTCACTTTCCCCATGGTGGTGTCATCTAGTTTGGCTTACCCCAAAGTAGTCTCATTTACTCTGACTTTACCCTTGATGGTCTCATTTAGTTTGGCTTTACCTGTGTGGTCTCATTTTAGTCTGATTTTACCCTTGATGATCCCTTTTAGTCTGACTTCCCCATGGTGGTCCTATTTAGTCTGCCTTTACCCTTGATGGTCCCATTTAGTCTGGTTTTCCCCCAAAATGGCCCCACTTATCCTAGCTTTCCTACTAATGGTTCCATCTTATCGTGTGTCCCCCCCCCCCCCCCCCCCCCCCCCCATCACTTCTCCCCTCGATATTGTGGATTTTAAGACCGTCCTCAACTTTCCGATGAATTGATTTTTTTTTACGTTTCGAACACACTGTTGCGTAAAAAACAAACAAACAAACAAAAATTCAGGTCTGACGAAAAATGTACGCGCGCATGTGTGTATGTGGAAGGGGAGGGGGGGTGATGGATAGGGGGTGTATGGTTGTGTCTTTCTGCCGTTTCTCTGTCCTTTTTTATTTTTGTCATTTGATTTTTTTTTTTCTGATGACGTGTTTTTCTGTTTATTTTAACAATATCAAGTTTCCGTTCTTTTCCAAGGATACTTTGTGTTCTTCTGGGAAAAAAAAAAACAACAACAACCAAAAAACAAAAAAACTGCTGTTTCTGTTTGCTTTTGAAACACTCTGATTTTGTTTCAGTTTTATTTAATGTGTGTGTCTCTGTTCTTAAAAAAAGGAGAATGTTCTCTAAAACGTATTTTTTGGATGTGCTATTTCTTTTTTTTTTTTTTTTTTTCTTTGTCACTGCATTGCTTTATTCCCCAGCAATGTCAGGTTTCTGCTCTTTTCCGTTCACGCCCTTTCTGTTCTTTTCAGCATCAATTCGTGTTTTTCATACCCTTCCTCTTTCCCATCTGTTTCTATTCTTCTCAGCAATAGTGCACGCTAGTCTCTCAAGAAAACCCTGTTCTTGTTCCACCTAGCAGCACTACCGGTATGTTCTGTCTAAACTGCTAACTGCGTTTGTGCTTTTCAGTACTCTTCATGCCGTTCTTTAAAATAGAACCACTGTTTTTTTTTTTTTCCCCCAACTATTTCATGTCTTATAAACGTCGTTTATGTTTTTTTTTTTCATCAGAAACACAGCGCGCGCGCGCGTGTGTGTGTGCGTTTGAATGTATGTTTGCTATTTCCAGTGAAACCACCTGTTTTTCCTGTTCGTTTTTGTTCATATCAGAAACGTGCCTGTATAATTGAAAAACAAAACCAAACCAAACCAAAACAAAAAACCACGCTCCTGTTCTTTTCTGCTGCCTTGTGTCTGTTCTTTGGATCAATGCTGCTTTCTGTCATTTGCAGTTGAAATTGTGTCCGTAAAAACAGAGTGATGTTTCTGTTTCTTATCCACAAAACTGTGCGTCCTTCCGTTAAGAAAGATTATTGAAAGGTACGGTTTCTGTTATTTTCAGGGTGCGACCTTTTCTGTCTGCTCTTTTCAAGGACGCTATTTATTTTGTTCAGGAGCACCGTCTGTCATGTCTTGTCGAAATCGCTGTTCGTGTTCTCTTCTGAGACACTGCTATTGTTTGTTTGTTTCTTTTTGTTTGTTTTGTTTTTGTTTTCTCTCCTGCTGTCTTCAGTGGCCTTGGCAGACTGTGTCTTTTCAAAACGCTGTTTCTGTTCTTTTCAGTAACAGTGCCTATCTGTTCTTTACAAAAAACGATTTTTTTCAACGTCAGTACCGGCATGTTCTTGTCCGTTATGGTGTTTCTCTCTTCTTTTCAGCAAGACTTCCTGCCTGTTCTTTGGAAAATGCGCGTATACGTTTTAGTAGCAGTACCTATCTGTTTTGGCAACAGTATCTGTCCGTCTTTTCAGCAGCACTGCCTATTTGTTCTAACACACACACACACACACACACACACACACACACACACACGCACGCACGCACGCACGCACGCACGCACGCACGCACGCACGCACACGCACGCACGCACGCACGCACACACGCACACACACACGCACGCACGCACGCACGCACGCACGCACGCACGCACGCACGCACGCACGCACGCACACACACACACACACACACACACACAGAGGAATACGCAGACGGATAACAAACTCTTTCAGATCCGTCCAAACCTGAAGGAGTTCCTCTCATCTACGTCTGGTGGTCGTAAAGAAGAAACAGTGCTATGCCGGCTGCACCGGCCATTCGTATTTTACCCCATTCCTACCTTTTAAAGAGTGAAGAAGCTCCGTGGTGCATTCCATGTCATGTGCCCACTCACAGTGAAACATATTTTTTTAAAGAGTGTTGGGACTTGCACGATGTGAGACACAAACATTTTACAGCGGATTCCATGAAAACCTTGTTCAGAGATGTTTCGCCTGGAGGCGATCTTTGAGTTCTTGAAAGAGATTAACATTTTTTCATCGGATCTGAGATTTTACAGTGGAAAGATTTTTTAACAAACTTTTAGTTGAGTTTTTAGACGATGTGTTTTAAAGAATTGTGTGGGGCTGTAAGCAACATCATCTTATCTTATCTTACACACACACACACACACACACACACACACACACACACACACACACACACACACACACACACGGTATCCCTTCATGTCAGCGACATTGCTCTGTTCGAAAACGCCAGAGCTGTTCTTTCAGTTTTCAAAACTGTCTCTTTGTTTTCAAAAAACAGTATTTCTGAGTTTTTTTTTTTTTTCAGCAACACTGCGTGTATGGCCTTATCACGATCCGCCGAGTTTGTTCATTTCCTACAATTGTTTCTGTTCTTTTCATACTCTGTGTCCTGTTGTTTTAAATAGCACTTCCTGTCTGTTCTTTTTAGAAACGCTGTTCCCGTTCTTTTCAGCGACAGTGTGTGTCTGTTCTTTTAATACAACTATTCCTGTTCTAAAGTGCTTGTATGTTCTATTTAAAACGCCCTTTCTGTTCTTCGCAGAGATACTGTGTATTTGTTTGTTTGTTTTTGTTTGTTTTTTTCAACGCCACTGGTGTCTGTTATTTTGCAAACCGTGCCTGCTTCTGTTTTCAGCAAGACTGTAAGGGCGCTTCTTTCTGGCACACTCTTTCCGTTCTTTTTAACGACAGTGTAGGTCTGTTCTTGTCAGCGACACCACGAAGCTGCTCTTCGCGAAAACGCTGCTTCTGTTTTGCTCACCAATATGATGTGCCGGCTGCTTTCCCACGCAGCTTGTGAACGTTGAAACGAAACTGCATGACTGTTTTTTTATTTGAAAACAAAACGAAACAAAACAAAACCCTGCGTCTGTTCATTTCAGCGACGTTGGTATTTGGTTGCTTTCACGATCATTATTTCTGTTATTTGAAGCTTCACTATGCGTCGGGTCTTTCAGCAATGATGCATTTTCCTCCAAATATTCTACTTCTGTTCTTTTCAAAGTCATGACTGTTGTGATATACATAAAAACCTCTTAGATTTCTTGCTGTTTTGAATAACACCTCGTGCCTGCTCTTTACGAAAAGGCTGTTTTGTTCTTTCAGTCCCACTGGCTGTCTATTCGTTTTTTTTTTAAACCACTTTTTTTTCTGTTCTTGTCAAACTGTTTCCAAATGGACTGTTTGTCGTTTTTGTCCCTTTATGCAGCATTTGGAATCTGTTTTCTTGGGGGAAAAAAATCGTCATTTCTCCTCCTGTCAGAAACCCAAGGGCCATGAAGAGGCCAGAAACGGGAATGATTGCAGGTTACAATCGATTTCTAGGGAAAACCTGTGGAGATCCCCGAAAGTCTGACGGGAGAAATAATACAGTGGTGCAGTCTGTGAAAGACAGAGGTGATCGATCAATGGATTGATTAGGATTTCTGTTATTTATATATTCATTGTCCTTTGGATGGATTAATTGACTGAATTGAATTGAACTATTTATTTGTTGTTTGATTGATTAAGATGCTGAACACTTCAATTTCTAAATTGTGACCTGTGATTCTCAAGACCTTTTAACCTCTTTTTTTTCATTCTGCTGCGTGTCTTGTTGATACAGGAATCGTTTGGAATCTTTCCTTCTCAGTAAAACTATACAAGCAATGCTAGACCTGGTGGATTTTTACTCTGTCTTCGGGTTTATCTTTTCGTGTATGCACAAGTGCTTTTTAATACTTTTTTTTTCCCCGTGACGAACTGCACTCTAAATGTTGTTAAAAAAAATATTGTCTGCATCACATATAATGTGCATCGTTTGACCTTGACATTTCTTCAGTGTCAGAATCTTTGCAGTCAAATTCTGAGATTCTAGAGACATCTCGATTCTCTGTTTAATAAGTAATGGGAACTGGCAACGGCGCCTTGTTTGTCACTGCTGGGGGGTGTTTAGGATGAAGAATGTCACCCCATGTAGACTGTCACTCCGTGATATTCTGTACCATAGTGCTGACACAGAATGTCATCTTGGAACAAACTGTCAGCCAGGGTAATCTTCCAGACTCACTGCCTATATTCCTGTTCACAGTGAAACAAAACTGTCATCATTTGTGAAAGTACAGCTGAAGGTCTGGTCTGACGGTTTATGTGATTTAATGTACACAGTGGAATAGGAAAAATGAGTTCATCTGAATGAGAGGATCACCGGCGGATTTGGATCAGCGTCTTAAAAGCTGTCGAAATCAACAGGAACAGTTTGTGGCGAAATGTATCGCAATAGGCTTACACAAACGTGTGTCTCAGATCTCCACGGTATTTTCTTCACAGTGGAGGTATACATGTTACCTGCCGGAAAATAATCACCCAGGAATTGGGGTGACAATCTGTACGGGAGAGAGAATCTGTAGCACATTCCAAACTATAAGCCATTACAGACTTCCACAGCGGTCTGTTGTCGTGGAAGGGGTTGGAACAAACAGTGAGAGTTCCTTTTCAAGAATCATCACGCTTGGCGAATCATGTTCAGCACTTCAGACTGCACAAATCAGCCAATGGACTGAACTGACAAAAATGTTGACATCTAACTTAGCGTTTATAATCCTTTATTTTTCAACTATCACATTAGTACCACTTAAAATGGTTATCAGCAGTTTTGCAAATGAACTGCTTTCTCAAATACCACTTTCAGTGTTCAGTTTACGTCTATATACTTTAATCGCACTGCCTCAGCGCTCCAGTAAGTCAACAGTCGTTGCTGGTCAGTCCGCCAGCCCATGATATTGCCCTACACGGTCGGCTGGGCTATCAACTACAATCAAGTTAAAGTCGTCGAAGATTATCTTGTCTGCAGGCCCGGACACTGACAAAGGCACTGCCGGCTGCCCGGCCTTTCCAGGTTGCTGACGGGCAATTTCCGGGCACGAACCGAAAAAAGAAGCAGCAGATCTACATTTCTCCCCCAGGCCTCCTTTTGGATCACGGGATGTCTGAGAGAGTGGTTTCCCTTTACAACAAACACTAGCTTCTGTTGGCTCTCGGTTCTCGGTTCCCCCCCCCCCCCCCCCCCCCCCCCGTCTCTACTCCACTTCCCTCTCCCTTCCCTGAACTCTGCTCCACTTCCCTCTCCCTTCCCTGAACTCTCCTCCACTTCCCTCCACCTTCCCTGAACTCTGCTCCACTTCCCTCCACCTTCCCTGAACTCTGCTCCACTTCCCTCCCCACTTCCCTGAACTCTCCTCCACTTCCCTCCACCTTCCCTGAACTCTCCTCCACTTCCCTCCACCTTCCCTGAACTCTCCTCCACTTCCCTCCACCTTCCCTGAACTCTCCTCCACTTCCCTCCCACTTCCCTGAACTCTCCCACTTCCTTCCCTCCACCTTCCCTGAACTCTCCTCCACTTCCCCTCCCCCTCCCTGAACTCTGCTCCACTTCCCTCTACCCTCCCTGAACTCTGCTCCACTTCCCTCTACCCTCCCTGAACTCTCCTCCACTTCCCTCCACCTTCCCTGAACTCTCCTCCACTTCCCTCCACCTTCCCTGAACTCTCCTCCACTTCCCTCCACCTTCCCTGAACTCTCCTCCACTTCCCTCTACCCTTCCCTGAACTCTCCTCCACTTCCCCTTTCCCTCCACCTTCCCTGAACTCTCCTCCACTTCCCTCCACCTCCCCTGAACTCTCCTCCACTTCCCTCCACCTCCCCTGAACTCTGCTCCACTTCCCTCTGCATTCACTGAACTCTGCTCCACTTCCCTCCACCTTCCCTGAACTCTGCTCCACCACCCTCCCTCTGCCTTCCCTGAACTCTCCTCCACTTCCCTCTACCCTCCCTGAACTCTCCTCCACTTCCCTCCACCTCCCCTGAACTCTGCTCCACTTCCCTCTACCCCTCCCTGAACTCTGCTCCACTTCCCTCTGCCTTCCCTGAACTCTGCTCCACTTCCCTCTGTCTTCCCTGAACTTTGCTCCACTTCCTCTCCCCTCCCCTGAACTCTGCTCCACTTCCCTCCACCTCCCCTGAACTCTGTCCCACTTCCCTCTGCCCTCCCTGAACTCTGCTCCACTTCCCTCCCACCTTCCATGAACTCTGCCCCACTTCCCTCTGCCTTCCATGAACTGTGCTCCACTTCCCTCCGCCTTCCCTGAACTCTCCTCCACTTCCCTCTGCCTTCCCTGAACTCTGCTCCACTTCCCTCCGCCTTCCCTGAACTCTCTTCCACTTCCCTCTGCCTTCCCTGAACTCTCCCCCCCACTTCCCTCTCCCTTCCCTGAACTCTGCTCCACTTCCCTCTCCTTCCCTGAACTCTCCTCCACTTCCCTCCACCTTCCCTGAACTCTGCTCCACTTCCCTCTGTCTTCCATGAACTCTGCTCCACTTCCCTCCGCCTTCCCTGAACTCTGCCCCACTTCCTCTCCCCCTTCCCTGAACTCTCCTCCACTTCCCTCCACCTTCCCTGAACTCTGCCCCACTTCCCTCCACCTTCCCTGAACTCTCCTCCACTTCCCTCTACATTCCCTGAACTCTCCTCCACTTCCCTCTGCCTTCCCTGAACTCTGCCCCACTTCCCTCTGTCTTCCCTGAACTCTGCTCCACTTCCCTCTCCCTTCCCTGAACTCTGCTCCACTTTCCTCTACCTTCCCTAAACTCTGCTCCACTTCCCTCCTTCCTGAACTCTGCCCACTTTCCATGAACTCTGCTCCACTTCCCTCTACCTTCCCTGAACTCTGCTCCACTTCCCTCTCCCTTCCCTGAACTCTGCTCCACTTCCCTCTGCCTTCCCTGAACTCTGCCCCACTTCCTCTGCCTTCCCTGAACTCTGCTCCACTTCCCTACCTTCCCTGAACTCTGCTCCACTTCCCTCTCCCTTCCCTGAACTCTGCTCCACTTCCCTCTGCCTTCCCTGAACTCTGCCCCACTTCCCTCTGCCCTCCATGAACTCTGCTCCACTTCCCTCTGCCTTCCATGAACTCTGCTCCACTTCCCTCCGCCTTCCCTGAACTCTGCTCCACTTCCCTCTGCCTTCCCTGAACTCTGCCCCACTTCCCTCTGCCTTCCCTGAACTCTGCCCCACTTCCTCTGCCTTCCATGAACTCTGCTCCACTTCCCTCTCCCTTCCCTGAACTCTGCTCCACTTCTCTCCACCTTCCCTGAAACTCTGCTCCACTTCCCTCCACCTTCCCTGAACTCTGCTCCACTTCTCTCCACCTTCCTGAACTCTCCTCCACTTCCCTCCACCTTCCCTGAACTCTGCTCCACTTCTCTCCACCTTCCCTGAACTCTGCTCCACTTCTCTCCACCTTCCCTGAACACTGCTCCACTTCTCTCCACCTTCCCTGAACTCTGCTCCACTTCCCTCCACCTTCCCTGAACTCTGCTCCACTTCCCTCCACCTTCCCTGAACTCTGCTCCACTTCCCTCCACCTTCCCTGAACTCTCCTCCACTTCCCTCCACCTTCCCTGAACTCTGCTCCACTTCTCTCCACCTTCCCTGAACTCTGCCTCCACTTCTCTCCACCTTCCCTGAACTCTGCTCCACTTCTCTCCACCTTCCCTGAACTCTGCTCCACTCCTTCCACCTTCCCTGAACTCTGCTCCATTTCTCTCTCTGCCTTCCCTGAACTCTGAGTAAGAGTTTCCCTCCACCTTCCCTGAACTCTCCTCCCACTTCCCTCCACCTTCCCTGAACTCTCCTCCACTTCCCTCTCCCTTCCCTGAACTCTCCTCCACTTCCCTCTCCCTTCCCCTGAACTCTCCTCCACTTCAGAGGGCAGAGGAAACACATGTTACCCATGTATATTGTGAGCGGTGGGAGGTGGGAGGAGTGGGGTGGTGGGTGGTGGGTGATGGTGGTGATACTGGAGGAGTGCTCAAACGATATACATCCTTTCACAAGGTCGTGTTACATAGGTAAAGTACACATAGACTAACAACGTATGTGTCTATCAGCCTGTAAGATCAAGCAGGAAGTTAAACGTGAGATTTCCTACTGTTACGGATGAGCTGGATAGGTGATTTATTAGATAAAAAAAATATGACATGACAGTACAATAGTTCTGTTCTGTGACGTACACAGACTACTGGGTGTGCATATAGTAAGTGGTTAGGAGAGACGTACAAAAGGGCAAAGCGATGGACAGCACACAAGCAGCTTAGAGACAGGACATGGGAATACTGTTTTTTTACATTGAATAGCACACAAGCAGCTTAGAGACAGGACATGGAAATACTGTTTTTACATTGAATAGCACACAAGCAGCTTAGACACAGGACATGGAAAATACTGTTTTTACATGAATAGCACACAAGCAGCTTAGAGACAGAACATGAAAATACTGTTTTTACATTGAATAGTATGCAAGCAGATCAGAGACAGAACATGAAAATACTGTTTTTTTTGAGTAGCACACAAGCAGATTAATCAGAACATGAAAATACTTTTTTTAGCATCAACCATATTTCATATCTGTAGCGGATTACTTGTCGATGCATTTAGTTACCAACGTGAAACCAAACAAATCGCACTTTGCACAACGAGGACAAACAAAAAATTACTAGTAGCAGATTGAATTAAAAAAAAAGGTGTTGGATTTTTTTTAATGGCAAATATTGTTAGAACTCTTCAAAAAAAAAAAAAAAAAAAGGATCGTCATATCCGTTTGAAAGAAAAAGTCAATTTATAGATGGATCCAGAACATCGTGATGGTATGGAGACCACAGAACTGGTTCATCTTATGTCTTGTAAGAGAGAGAGAGAGAGAGAGAGAGAGAGAGAGAGAGAGAGAGAGAGAGAGAGAGTATTCCTTTAAAAACCTTCTCAAAGACACACTCGTAAAGTGACAGACTTTAGCCACTCGATCTAAACATCAAGGGCCACCCAAGGGCCTCGCGGGGACCTAGTCCACGACGACGGCTTTCCATCACACTGGACCTTGTTGTCCAGCGCCATCCAAGTGCCTCTCAAAGACATCGCCGTGAAGGGTCAGACTTTCATTACTGAACTTCTCCTTCAAGTGTCATCTCAGTGCTTCTGGAAGTCAGCTTCCTGGATCTGTGTTTCCTGATGAATGTGTAACATGCTGCAGGCTACGCCGTGTAGACAATGTGATCGGAATCAGCTCTTACCCCCCTCTGTTGACAGGTCTATTGTCGGCCCTGATCGGAGAGCCAGCTCTAAGTCTTTGCATTGCATTCGTCGGTCTGTCAACTGCTAGAACCACGGCAAATACTTTAGTCAGAATGTCTCGGGAGAGGCGGTTAGACATGTAGACATAGCTTCAGGAAACCCAACTGGATTTTTTTTTTTTCTGTAACTGGCTTCTACTGGAACTGACAGCTCCAGAAACAACAGAAGCAAATGGCAACTTTTACTACTACCTTTTCTGCTGCTACTAGAACTATACTACTGCTGCCACTACTACTGTTACAACTACTATTACTGCTACTGCTGCGCTGTTGTTACTACTGCTGCTGATAATAACACTACTACATACTTCTGCTATTGTACAACTACTGCTTATTGTAGATGAAGCTGCTGTCACGACTGCCACTGCTGCTTCTACTACTTCTGTTTATGACTGCTACATTTATACTTATTATCATTTCTGCCAAAATTGGCATTCTGGTAACAATAACAACGTCTTGACACTTCACTGGACAATGGGGATGGGGGAGCGCAAACTACCCTATTTTTTCTGCAGGCCTGTCGTTTTATTACTGGCACAAAAGGGCAGACACTGGGAACACAACGGCTTGGAAAGAGAAAAAAAATAACGACTGTTCAACTGGTTCGCCGTTTTTTTCGTTGTTGTGGTTGTGTATGTGTGTGCATGTGTGCGTACGAAGTGAACACCAACCCCGACCACTCGATCCACAAGAGCACAACAATTTTACCTTCGTCACTTCGGGCGGACTGTTTGGGAATCAGATGTCTTTGACACGGCTGATACGGCATTAAACTCACACAGAATTCCAACTCGGATTTCTGTCCTTTGTCATGTGCATTTCTGGACAATTGAAAGGTTAAAAATCCGATCCACTGGAACAATTGCTGTGTGAATCCTGCCTGAATCTCAGAGAGGTAATCTTCTTCCGACCACTCACATGCTATATCGGAGAATAGCGTTTTACTAGTTGTACTAAGAAGTAACCCTCCCGTATAACTGTTCGTTTGGTATGTATCTCATTTTGGGGAGCAGGAATTATGATCGCTTTAGCCCGTTCTTATGGAGAAATACCTTCACTGAATATCGTTTGGTATGTATCTCATTTTGGGGAGCAGGAATTATGATCGCTTGAGCCCCTTCTTATGGAGAAATACCTTCACTGAATAAGACACTAAACAAATAACATACACATTAATGATCACGGGTTTTCTGCTTTAAACATTTAGCAGACATAAACATAAAAAATTAACACATAATTTATTTGACTTTAATTTTACGATAATCCTATGTACTTCATTTCCCTGACATCTTCATCAAGAATACATTTAAATTCCTTTTTAGATATTCAGTTACAATCAACATTAACAGATTTGATTTATCAAATGGTTACATCTTTTATATGTTTTATTTTTTTTTTATTATAGCATTTCTCTGTTCACTGCAGCCTATGTTCTTTAACCCCTTCCAAAACATCGAAGTATATGCTTCATTCAAACCGCTCAGACTTTCTTATCTGAAGGCTCTTACCTTTTCTTTTAGCATATACTTGTATTTCTTTTTCGATCGTGTGTAATCTTTCCTTTGTTCTTTTTCCACTTGAACCCTAATAACCCGAGCCTCTTCCTTTGTTTGAGTGTATTCCCGAATCCTTTGAACTTCATTCTCTTGTGAAAACATGTTTTATGACTGTAGCTACTTTTCAAACATTTTACGAAAAAGTCGCGATAGCAGTACATAACATGTGCTCTATTTCAGATTTTGTCTCATATGATTAAGTTTGGATTTCTGTCCCATTTAATTCTCTTATGAATTTCACTTCTTTAACATCTTCCCACTTGCATTTATCTAAGAATCCCAGTGCATCTCTATTCTTGTATACATTGTAATTTGCGGTCGATTAGTCATCAGTTCCAACGTTTAGTGTAATTAGTGATGGTTCGATTCAATCACATTCCCAACAATAAGTGAAGATTCTCTTTCTGACACAAACCTGTCAAGACATGATGAAATGAACATCAAGTCACGAGAGATGTTTGTGGTCCCAGAATTAGAAAAATAGATGAAACTATCTTCCAAAAACACCGTCAAATCATCTGTTTAGAAGAACACAAATATACATATTAGACCACTCGAGCCATTTGTGAAAAGTCAGTAAATGTATTGACAGACGTATCTTTAAATTCATTGGCTAACTAGGTGCAATTCTAAGAGCCACTTCGGATTTAAAATCAGCATTGAGTAGAAAGAAAGTGTCTTCCAAACACACCATACAAAATTCTGTTTGAGAACTTTGCCAGAATGTTGCGTGGATGGGGGAATGTGAAAAGATTTGTACGTTACATCTGTAGAAGTCAAAAAGTGATCAAAGCTAAGTGAATTTTCGTTATTTTATTTGTTTGTATCTTACCTGAAGAAGACCTAAGAGGTCGAAACGCGTTGTGTTTTGTCTTGTGACTCGTTTGTCCACGCTTCTCTGGGCGGTTTGCCAACACTTATTTAGGATTTGTTAAAAAAGTGATTGGTTTATCTGAAGAACAATCATGTTTTTTAGTTTTAGGATGATCTTTTCAATAAAAGCTCGTATTGTTTTTAACCAACTGCAGAACACAGCCAGGACAGGACAGCTTCTTTGCCTTTGATAGAAATTCACAGAAATCATGAAAAATTGCTTGTTTCAAAATTCATAGGCATATTTTTTTTTTTCAGCCCCACACACAACATTATGTGACAGTGTTATGGAAATTGTTTAATATTGATAACAAACCATGTATGTCGCATTGTATAAATGTTATGTCCCTTGATAAATCATGAATATTAAGATATGAACTAGGAAACAGGCTGTTCCACAAACTTCTACGGACATTTTGTTTTTCCTGTAGGTCTTGCTGATTCCTTTTTTTTTGGCTGACAGAATGGACTCTTCTTGCGTATGAATGTCATCTTCCGGACTACATGTTTTCAACCTGTTTTTTTTTTTTATTGGAAGCGTCCAAACGGGTCCATGACATTTCTCTGAGCTGGAGACAGTCCTTCGTAATGAGCTTGTTTCGAGCCCAGACTAGCTAAGGCAGAACTGACGTGTGGAATCTGAGCAGGTTCAGCCAGCCTTCCTGTTCAAACTGTTTACCTGTGTTGGAAGGAATGAGGTCTCAGCGGAGACCTGAACGGGAGGGATGAAGCTGTGAGCAGCACATGGCTGAAAGGGGTCAAGGTCTTAGCAGACGCTGGGATAGAAGGTTGTGGATCCTGGAAAACATCGGGTGATCCAGATGCCACCCTGCTCCATGTCCGGGCTGTTTTGGATGTTGGACACATTGGACTCCTTGGCGTCACCCCCTTCACCCATTGCACGTTCCTCTGTCCACGACTGGCTTGTCTGTCTCCACTGACGACTCTTGCTGGGGGAGCTGTTCTGTTTGTTCCTCTGTCCACGACTGGCTCGTCTGTCTCCACTGACGACCCTTGCTTGGGGAGCTGTTCTTTGTCTCTCGTCTCCTTCGGTCATGTAGTCGGCAAAGTCTGGAGAAAGTGAGTCCCTTTTACTAACAAGAATGTCCTGGATGACGTCGTCATTTGCGTCTTTGCTGTTATGTACAGAGCAGTGCTCTAGTGTTGGTCAGTTCCCATTTATAATGCTCATTCATTTCGTCCTTTGCTGTTATGTACAGAGCAGTGCTCTATTGTTAGTCAGTTCCCATTTGTAATGCTCATTCACTTCAGGGTAGATGTACAATCCTGATCATTGTTTCTTGGTCTGTAGCTGCTGACGTCACTGTTCTGATCTCTAGAGACGGTGCTGTGATAGAACAGTCCCAGGTATCACTCCGTTACTGTTATGGGTGAATGCCAGATACAAGGAGTCTTCGACAATGACTGTGGGTGCCTTGATATACCATGATAAAATAAAATCAATGGGGAAAGAGAAAGAGAGAGAGAGAGAGAGAGAGAGAGAGAGAGAGAGAGAGAGAGAGAGAGAGAGAGAGAGAGAGAGAGAGAGAGAGAGAGAGACACTGACACTGACACTTTTATTGACATTGGCCTACCTAGCCCTTATGTCAAGGGGTGTACATTGTCTTCGTAAACTTATCAAAGGCGAAAAAAATAGAAATAATAATCACAAACCATAGCTTCACAAATGTGAGAGAGAGAGAGAGAGAGAGAGAGAGAGAGAGAGGAGAGAGAGAGAGAGAGAGAGAGAGAGAGAGAGAGAGAATCTCATAGAGAGATAGTTGTTAAGTGACAGACTGTTTTCTCAACCTGTCTATCAAGTGTCATCCAAGGGCCCTCAGGGGCATACACTGACAGACTTCTGCTGCTGGACCCCGTGTATGTCAAGTGCCACCGGAGGGCCTACCACGGACACACACTGGCAGGCTTTCATTTCAGGGGCCTTTTTGCCAAGTGTCGTTCACGTTTTTTTCTCGAAGACATTTCCATGAAGTGACAGACTTCATTGCTAAACTCTCATCTCAAATATCATCTGGGTGCCTCTCAGAGAACAGCCTTTCAGGGCTGAACTCATATCTCAAGTGTCATCGAAGTGCCTCTCAGAGACAGCTTCATAACCAGCGTTTTCCCATTGAATGTATAACATTACTGGAGGCTACGCTATGTAGACTATCTGATGGGAAACAACTCTTCCCTGTGCTGCAGGCCTGTTGTTGGTCCTGATCAAAGGGACAGCTCTGTCTTCACACTGCATTCGTCAGTCTACGTGTCTCACTGCAAAAACCACGAACACTTTTATTAACATATTATGTCATTAAACCCAACGTGACTTTTTCCTATAACTAGACAGCCTACTACTGGATTTGTAATGCTGCAAAAACTACTTCTACTGCTGCTGCTGCATCTGTTACACAACTACTACTGTTGCTGCTGCCGTTGCTGCGGTTACTGCTACTACTGCTACTACTGCTGCTCTCGCCTCTACCAGTGAAACAAGTACTGCACTGCCATTACAATGCATGTGTAGAGGAGGTGAATCTCACGTGATATGCAGTACCGTTATCCAGTGCAAATCAGCACTGACGTCAGTTTACAAAACGACTCAGACACGCGGAAGCAGATTGCACCACACGATGGAGCCAAACAACCTTACGGCTGTGGCCAATCCTGGGCCACAGGCGACGCTCCGTTTCGCTCCGGTACCCAACATCTGCTCTCATCCTCTGGCAACGAATGTTTCTGGAAAAGGATGAGAACGTGTTTGGCGGCCAAAGGCCAGTAACTGACCAAAAGAAGAACAAAGATATCGTCTCCTTTGAGATACTGGCAGCGAGTTCCGCACTGATGGTATTTCATGGCAGTCTGGAAGGCAAATGTGTTTGCATACATACAGGCAACAGTGGCCTATCTTGAGACACTGGGAAAGAAGCAGGAGTGAGGGTGGGGTAAAAAAAAAAAAAACATCAGAAATCTCTTGTTTAGCCTGTCAGACACTGCTGTGCCAGCACCATCACATCTCCATTCCCCCAGTGTCTGCGAAGGGCTTCAGAAACACAATAGCAGACTATCACGCAACACCACTCTCAGTGGCGGCGGAACTCAGTGTGACCAGACAGATCTATACTCAGTTCGGGACACCACAATGGACCTCTGTGCCACCAAGCCATCAGCACAGCTGAAGTGCCACATTTCCTTGGACAGACGAGACAGCCAGTCCTATGAGTCAGTCGCACTGAGTCAGTCCTGGTACTTCCCACCTTTCCCTCTTCCGACGCTGGTACCAACGGTGATGAACCCAAACATTCAGTGGCTTGCTATCGAACATGTTGGAACTATGCCTCAGAGAGCCTCAGCTGTAATCTTGAAACAGAACGATGCCTCAGAGAGCCTCAGCTGTAATGTAGAAACAGTGTGGACATCCATTTGTATCCCACGAGATTTATGCGTGATTACGTCACCAGAACCAAGGATTGAGTTCAAGATTCGACACAGCTGCTGTTCTCTGCTCACAGAACTCAGTGATCAGCCAAGCTGGCTACACTGCACAGAAGGATTGTCCTCTATAAAGCGGAGGTTGGGAGAGGAGGGGGAAGAAGGGAACGGAGCAGGGTCAACTCATGCAGCTGGGGCTGCCGGTGCCATGCTACATGATGTTCCACTGCATCAGATAACGGCTTCAGCAGACTGGACTAGGAAAGACGCCCCGCTTTGACACTTCATGCATGTACTGCCGGTAGAAACACTGTGATACTGCATGCATGTACTGCCGGTACAAACACTGTGATACTACATGCATGTACTGCCGGTAGAAACACTGTGATACTGCATGCATGCACTGCCGGTAGAAACACTGTGATACTACATGCATGTACTGCCGGTACAAACACTGTGACACTTCATGCATGTACTGCCGGTAGAAACACTGTGATACTGCATGCATGTACTGCCGGTACAAACACTGTGACACTTCATGCATGTACTGCCGGTAGAAACACTGTGATACTACATGCATGTACTGCGGTACAAACACTGTGATACTACATGCATGTAATGCCGGTAGAAACACTGTGATACTACATGCATGTACTGCCAGTAGAAACACTGTGATACTGCATGCATGTACTACCAGTAGAAACATAGTGATACTTCATGCATGTACTACCAGTAGAAACACAGTGATACAACATGCATGTACTACAGTTAGAAACACTGTGATACTGCATGCATGTACTACCGGTAGAAACACTGTGCTACTTCATGCATGTACTACCAGTAGAAACACTGTGATACTTCATGCATGTACTACCAGTAGAAACATTGTGATACTTCATGCATGTACTACCAGTAGAAACACTGTGATACTTCATGCATATACTACCAGTAGAAACACTGTGATACTTCATGCATATACTACCAGTAGAAACACTGTGATACTTCATGCATGTACTACCAGTAGAAACACTGTGATACTTCATGCATATACTACCGGCAGAAAAACTGTGATACTCCACGCATGTACTACCGGCAGAACACTGTGATACTCCATGCATGTACTACCGGCAGAAACACTGTGATACTTCATGCATGTACTACCGGTACAAACACTGTGATACTCCATGCATATACTACCAGTAGAAACACTGTGATACTTCATGCATGTACTACCGGCAGAAAGACTGTGATACTCCATGCATGTACTACCGGCAGAAACACTGTGATACTCCATGCATGTACTACCGGCAGAAACACTGTGATACTCCACGCATGTACTACCGGCAGAAACACTGTGATACTAAATGCATGTACTACCGGCAGAAACACTGTGATACTCCATGCATGTACTACCGGCAGAAACACTGTGATACTAAATGCATGTACTACCGGCAGAAACACTGTGGCACTCCATGCATGTACTACCGGTAGAAAGACTGTGATACTCCATGCATGTACTACCGGCAGAAAACACTGTGATACTCCATGCATGTACTACCGGCAGAAACACTGTGGCAGCACTGAACAAAGTCATGTCAGGATACAGTTTGTCATTAGACGAGAGACTGAAACAGACTTCTGGCTGAAGTGTTTAGCACTTATTCCGTTCAATTTGACACAAGAACTTATTTCAGCATGTACATAAACAATCAAATAATACCATTCCCAGACTTGTCCTTTCTTTATCATGATTAAGGTGAAATTATCTGTTAGTGTTGGGCCATTAGATCAACCATGTGTCAATTACATAATCACCCTAGGGTGCGAGATGTGGCACTCGCCACCTGCAGAAATGTGAGGTTTTTAGAGTGTCGTTACATAAAAGTTTTCACTTGACCATCGCATAATTCCCATTTTCTTATTGTTACCTAGAGTTACACCTAGTCTCCCAACAAAAGAAAATGCACTACTCATTGGTAGCTTTCGACAGCCATCCGGCCATTTTCCTCAGCGATGCTGTTGCTGACTGAGTGAACTCGATTCAGATCACGCGGCCATGGGATGTACCAGGTCACGTGACCGAATCAGTGACGCGTACACCGTGGGCAATGTAGCGGCCCAGGTCCCTATTGAGTGGAGGGTTGGTGGCTGCGATGCAGATGGCCTCCTTGACCCCTCACTGGAACCACTTGTTTTCTCTGTGCAGGATGTTGACGTTATCCGTGTCAAATTTTCTTGTAATAAAGTGTCTTTTTTTAGCACGAATTTTTCGTACCGACCTTCGAGGGATCTGGGTACTAGTCTCTTAACAACTAGGTAGTTTCAGACTCCAATGTCTGTGTCCTCTCATGCAAGATCTTCTCTCCAAGAAAGTTTGTCCAAGGTCGCCATGGGCTCAAGGAGAGTGGGAGTGTTGCTAATGTCCCGGAGAGTGAGCTCTTGAACTATAGTACAGAAATTATGATTTCGTGTTGTGGCATACTTTTAAAGTTTCAGTTCTAGTGTGTTTCCTTTCTACTCTCTGGCTATCAAAAAACACGTTGTCTACATTAAAAATTGTGAGGATTATCATTGGGAAGAAGATGATCAGAGATTGGGTTGTTGATGCTCTCTCTCTCTCTCTCTCTCTCTCTCTCTCTCTCTCTCTCTCTCTCTCTCTCTCTCTCGACACATATATATTGATCCATGTACAAAGCTAAGCGATCTGCCGAGAACAAGACATTTTCTGACGACTGGTGCTCACTTTGTGTGTGTTTTACTTCTCTGCAAGGCTTCTGTTCCAGCCCGTGACCCTGAGATACAGACGTACCCGCCGTACACTGGCTCTTTCGGTCCAACGAATCATTCCAAAGAACAAAATAGAAGATGAAACAAACAAACCCAACAACTGAACTGTAAAACCACCAACACTTAATAAGCATATTCCACATTTCGGTTTATTTCTCAAACCTTTATCTAGCATTAAAAAAAAAAAAAACCCCATGGGCCCATTAGATAACAGCCCGAAGCACAGCATTTTCATCCTGAAACTGATTATTTCTCACTCCCGTTTACTTCACTTCACAAACAACAAACAAAACAAACAAACGAAGATGAAAGAAGACAGATAAAAGAGCATGTGAAAGGAAGCAAAGAAGACGATCTGAGTGTCAGCAGTGTAGGGAATGTCAGAGTTGTTCATCTGCAGATCACGTTTCCTCCACCCACCCTATCACCGACCATAGTCCCTTTCCCTCCTATCACCCCCTCACTCCCCCGTCCGGTGGCCAGCTAAGCGATCAACGACCCCCACCCCTACCCCTCTGAGGTCGATGAAAAAAAATCTCCTCATAACGATCATGGATCTGGATCAGAATGGTACCGTATTACAGTCGCTGCAGTACACTGTATATAGACACTGGTGGATAGATAAACAGACAGAATGACAAAAAAAAAGAGAGAGAGAGAGAGAGAGAGAGAGAGAGAGGAGAGAGAGAGAGAGAGAGAGAGAGAGAGAGAGAGAGAGAGAGAGAGAGAGAGAGAGAGAGAGAGATCAGTTCGTCACAACGAGCGTGGAATTATGGATGTTTTACCAGCATGAAATCTGTAGGTCCAGGTATAACAGGGAAAAAAACCGTAACAAAATACACGCAGATATGCCCCCATATGGCACAAAGTAATGCACACTTTGAAACATAATACGAAAACAGACCATTTAATTCTCGACATGCATATCTTCCTCAGATGCTGTAAGCAACGGACAATAAGCGTGCATGTTTGTGCGTGCATGCGTGCTGACGTACATGTGCGCCTGTGTGTACACGTGCGAATGTCTGTGTGCCAGAGTTAGAACAAGCGTGTGTGTGTGTGTGTGTGTGTGTGTGTGTGTGTGTGTGTGTGTGTGTGTGTGTGTGTGTGTGTGTGTGTGAATAAGTAAATAAAAACAAACAAAAAAGTGTGTTATCTGTAAAATGAGCGAAAAAATTGGATAGATAGGTAGGCTGTTACTTTTTTTTTTTTTTTTTTTTTATGTTCTAACAAACTTATCATACCCACAACCTTCCCTGGCGACGTAACACTTCTAAACTAAAGTTATCTTGCATTTACTTTTTGGTTTGAAAGGATAGTGAAAATACGAAATGTCGGCGTTCGTATCACAATGAACCCTTAAATTCCAAGTAATATCAGTTTACAGATTGTTATCAGTGGCTACACAGTGACTTCAGTGTTAATGTTGAAAGGAAAATGAGCAATAAATTTGGCTGAAAGAATTATGACTCAGTCCTGTGATGTTAATCCAGCAGTACCGATCTGCACCAAAAACTGAGAGGCTTCCTCCTCAGACAAATATTTCATATTTCCACCAAGTTTACTGACATCTGATTCAGTAGGTTTTTTTTTTTATTGTCATATTGCTGTGACAAACAAACAACCGAACACACCCAGGTAAAAACAACAATCTTGATGGAAGTGACAATAAAAAGAAGCATAATGGGAGAAGAAGAAGAAGAAGAAGAAGAAGAAGAAGCAGAAGTAGAAGAAAAAGAAAACGAAAAAGAAAAAGAAAAAGAAGAAGAAGAAGAAAAAAAAAAGGAGAAGGAGGAGGAGGAGGAGGAGGAGGAGGAGGAGAAGAAGTAAGAGAACAACAAGAGCAAGAAGAACAAGAGGGATAGCTTCAATAATAGCGATAGCATGATGAAGAGGAGAAGGGGGATTATATACAAGCATTCAGAGGAAACTGAAGGGGGAAACCCACTAAAACAGCACAACAGACAGGAAGATGCTTCAAGGACCGGGAGGGGCAGGGGTGAGGTAATGTGGCGTGGTATGTTGGCGTCACTGTAGAGGGTGAGCGTGTAGACTTTCTCTTTCATTTGGTATTTCTTCAACTTTAAACTTACGCCGTTCTCTCACATCACTTGGCGTGTTGCCATGGAGCTCTTCTTCCCAGTCTGTCTGGGTCGGTACAGGTCACAGCTGTGAGTAGGGACTATTGGAATTTTCCTACCAGGAGCCCTCTTCTGTCGACGTTGATAGGTGACACTGAAAAAAGTGCACTCTCTCTCTCACATAGAGAGAGAGAGAGAGAGAGAGAGAGAGAGAGAGAGAGATCACTTGATCTCAACATCTACTTTTCAGTATGAAACTTACGAAACTTAAACAATAAGACAGACGAACAAGCCCGTTTTTAAAATCAATGGTGAGTTCGCCACATGATGGCCTGTCCTTGAAACAATTTATTTGCAAAAGATCGTAACTGTGAACAGAACTAAATTTAAATATTGCATTAGTAGTTTAACCTCATTACTCCTCTCTCTACCTCTTTCAGTCTTTGTTACACACACAGACACACAGACACACACACACACACACACACGCGCGCGCGCGCGCGCGCGCGTGCGCGCGCGCGCGCGTGCACGCACGCACGCACACACACAAATGCACATATATAAGCATGAGCACTCACAGAGAGAGAGAGAGAGAGAGAGAGAGAGAGAGAGAGAGAGAGAGAGAGAGAGAGAGAGAGATGGTCTAGAAGAGAAAAACTCAGGGAATTATAATCCCAGTAGGTTTCCAAGACGCCTC
>JADBJO010002826.1:105000-107500 GCA_016801955.1 Conus betulinus | reverse complement strand
AACCTCTGCCGGCGCGTTTCGGTACAGGGGGATTTTTTCCTCGGAGTTAACATTGGTTCTGACTCCATTTCCCATACAGTCCTTCGAATGAGACTATAAACCGAGGTTCCATGTGTGAACGCATGCATAACATCTTGCACACACGTAAAATCCCATCACCAACATTCGGAAGAGTAGGCCAGTTTGGCGGTTGGTATGGATGACACGTTACACATAACATGCACCCTGCATGAGAAATGGAAAGAATGAAAGAAGTAAGGAAAAATGAGTGATCGATATTGAACGATACTGACTGGATGACACTGGAAACGACTGACTGAATGAAGCGCCAGCTGGCAGCTCTTCAGTCGGCACTACCCCCAGGTAGGCAGCCCGTTGTGTAAACGAGTGTTGATTGTAAAGCGCTTAGAGCTTGGTCTCTAGCCGAGAATAGGCGCTATATAAGTATTCATTATTATTATAATAATTATTATTATTAAGATGATGGTGAGATTAACTTTAATGCCCACCCATACGAAGACAATAATACAGCAATATAAATTCACTTTAATATTGAAATATTATAGTAGGCCTTGCACAGACAAAGGGTTGAAATGTTATCATTGACCTTAAGAAAAAGACACTGAAATGTTATTGTTGACCTTAACAAGTAGAGATATTGAAATGTTATCGCCGATCTTGTAATCGCGAGACATTGAAGTGTTATTACTGACTTTACAAAAGGCGAGACACTGAAATGTTATCGGCGACATTGTAAGGCGAGACATAGAAATATCATCACTGACCTTAAAAGCCAAGACACTGAAATGTTATCTCTGAACTTAATATTGCACTCACGTCGCTAATTCCGACCCCCACAGCCGCAGCCTGGCCCGGCCTGCCGTAGCCCCCGGCAGCGGCATCCACAGGAAACAGTCAATGTCAAGTCGTCAAGAGGCAACCCACCAGAGGAGACACTGCACTGCTGCCGAGTCACTTAGGTGATGTTCAGTGGCGCCTGCTCTGATCCAACATACGCAGCACACCAGCTGCTAAACCTTCTAATGACGACAATAATTGTCACGGAGCCGGCGTGAGAGAGCTCTTCCTCCGAAACCGTCACCACGTCCATCCAACGACAGTTTCTATGAACTTGCCGATACCGGTGACCCCGACAGAATCAAATCAAGGCCATAGACAGGGAGAGATCATCGAAACCGAGGTCATCATGACAGCAGGGCATGAAGGGTCACAGAATTTGAGACTTCTTTATGCTGATGGATGATGATGGAGATGATGCTACTAATTTCCATCCCGGCGTCAACCAGGCCCGAGGGATACAGACACCTGCAGCATTGGTCGGGAAATTTGGGCACGACTCCTAGAGACGCATCCATTTAGTGGATGAAACTCGACTGTGTGGTCCCAGTCTTCCTAACTGAGCCCATAGCAAACTAAGCTCTGTGTAGGAGCTGGTCGGGGCAGAGAAAAAATTGACATGGCTCTGATGGGAATCGAACCCACAACCTCCCAGCCTGGAATCATCGACGCTAATCACTTCGTTACGGCGGCTGGTAGACATTGAAATGTTATTATTGAGCTTAAAAATGCGGGACATTAAAAAGTGATCACTGACCTTTAAAAGGTATGACACTGAAATGTTGTTGACCTCAAGGCAAGACAGAGAAATGATGTCACTGGCCTCAGAAAGCGAGACATTGCTATGTTATCATTAACCTTGAAAAGGCGAGTCACTCACACGCAATCGCTGACCCTAAAAAGGCAAAGACAGTCAAACATTATCACTAACCAAAAAAGGAAAGACATTGAAAGGTTATCACTGACCCTGAAGAGGGAAGCCATCGAAATGCTTTTATAGATCTTTAAAAAAAAAAAAAAAGGAAACATTGAAAAGTTATCACTGATCTTAAAAAAGGCAAGACATTGAAAAGTTAACACTGATCTTAAAAAAAGGCAAGACATTGAAATGTTATCACTGACCCTTAAAAAGACAAGACATTTAAATGTCATCACTGATTCTAAAAGAGGCAAGAGATTGAAATGTTATCAATGACGTTAAAAAAGGCAAGACATTGAAATGTTATTACTGACTTTACAAAGGACAAGATATTGAAATATTATCATTGATTCAAAAAAAAAAAAAAAAAAAAAAAAGACATTGAAATGTTATCACTGACCTTTAAAAAGACAAGACATTGAAATGTTATCATTTATCTTTAAAAAGCAAGACATCGAAATTTTATGACTAACTCAGAAGGCGAGGATGCTAAGGCGGAGCGACATACAGACAGAGTGTTTCTGTGGGAAGGAACTGATGGGAAGGAACTGATGTGGATGTGTGATCATTGTGTTCACGAGGTATGTTTATGGTATGTTTTATAGGATGTGTGATCATTGTGTTCACGAGGAATGGTATGGTATGTTTTATAGGATGTGTGATCATTGTGTTCACGAGGTATGGTATGTTTTTCACGAGGTATGGATGTGTGATCATTGTGTT
>JADBJO010002826.1:97500-102500 GCA_016801955.1 Conus betulinus | reverse complement strand
GAGAGAGAGAGAGAGAGAGAGAGAGAGAGATGCTTCAGATTCTTCAGACATATTTTTCTTGACATTGACCTATACAGTCTCTGTGTCAAGGGGGAACAAGATCATATTTGCAGCGCCAGGAAAGAGAAGAAAAAAATGTGGAAGGAAATAGGCAAACTTAATAGCTCAGTAGATGTGAACAATCAAAGCATTTCCAGATAAAGTAAGAGAAAAATCAAAAAACGAACACGTCTTGATAGCAAATCAAATACACAGTAGAATAAAGGAAAGGAAAGAGAACACTTTACACATACAGACGCGTGCGCGCGCGCACACACACACACACACAGAGAGAGAGAGAGAGAGAGAGAGGTGAAGGGGGCGAAGAAGAAAAGGTCGAAAGTTGTCGGAGGAGCTCTACATGAACTGAGATGTCTCTGTCGCCGCTGGAGCCGTTTCCATTAGAGTTCCCATATCAGGGGAGAGGGCAGATTGGCACAAAGTGGGCACTCATGTAGACTCAAAGTCGGTCATCCATCTGCCACTCCATCACATCACCTGGAAAGGCGATTTCTCTGGATAGTCTCTTAAAGGCGCTTGACAAGTTTCAGTGGAATGTTTATCAGACTTTGGTTCCTTGGAATTCTGTGACGTTCTTTCCTGTTAGACTGTGTGTAGTAGTGTACATGTAATCTTTTTAACTGCTTCTACTCTTTATAGCCTTTGTGAAGGGACTCTGTCCTGTTTCCGTTACCATACATTGTAAACGTCTGGACTGATCTCTTTAAGGATTATGTGAATGATATCTGAAACGATTCACTTTACTGCAGTCTGTGTAAACAGAATTTACAATGATTCCTTTTCATGGTCACCAGTCTATGTGAATGAAGTATGAATTGGTTTCTCTTAATAAAGGCTATAGGAATAAAATGTATATTAATTTTTTATTCCAGGTCTATGTGAATGAAATTTGAAAGGTTTACTTTCCTAGCAGTCTTTGTGATCACAATTGTTTCTTAAAATTTGACGGTTTATGTAAATGATAGAATATTAAGTTCTGATTACCATATTCTGCATGTGTGACAACTGGACTGGCTCCAAGAATCAGCAGTGCAGATCTGCACCAGAATTTCCTGACTTCATCCCCAGACAGTGTTTCATGTTTTCACCAATTTTGTTGAACAATCAATCAAATAACCCAGGTGAAATATAACAACCTAATGAAAATAATGAAGAAGAAGAAGAAGAAGAAAGAAGAAGAAGAAGAAGAAGAAGAAGAAGAAAACGGCGGCGGCGGCGGCGGCGGCGACGACGACGACGACGACGAAGAAGAAGAAGAAGAAGATGATGATGATGATGATGATGATGATGATGATAGCAACAATTACGGTAAAAGGAGGAGGAGGAGGAGGAGGAGGAGGAGGAGGGGAGCTGTTAGAGGGATTCAGAGGAAAGTGAAGGGGAATAACCCACTAAGCAGCGTAACAGACAGGAAGATGTTTGAAGGACTGGGAAGGACAGGGTGAGGTAATGTGGCGTGGTATGTTGGCGTCACTGTAGAGGGTGAGCGTGTAGACTTTCTCTTTCATTTTGTATTTCTTCAACTTTAAACTTACGTAGTTCCCTCACATCACTTGGCGTGTTGCCATGGAGCTGTTCTTCCCAGTCTGTCTGGGTCGTTACAGGTCACAGCTGTGAGGACTGTTGGAATTTTCCTGCTGGGAACTATCTTCGGTTGACCTGATAGGTGAGACTGAAATTGTGTTCTCTCTCTCTCTCTCTCTCTCTCTCTCTCTCTCTGTGCAAAGATCGTAACCGTGAACAGAATTATCTTACATATGTGGGTTTCTGCAACAGTAGTCTCTTTGCTGTTACAGGATCAACTTTGTGGGCAACTCACGGACGGGGGGTGGGGGGGGGGGGGGGGGGGGGGGGAGGGGGAGGGGGAAGGAATCCATGACTTTAGACTCACACCTCCCTCTCTGAAAAGTTCTTAAAATTCAACACTTCTTTAACCACGAGTTTTTAAAATCAGACTTCAACACTTAATTAGTAACAGATAATAATCGTTAATAGTTTATCTAATTTCATTTTCGATTTTTAGTGGAATTAAATGTTTACTGCACAAATGCATCGGCTATGTCGGGTTGGGGAAGCAAGCCTTTGTGTCTTTGACTTTGGTAAGATGTATCAGAGGTAATATGATCGCTCAGCTTGCACCAAACTGTTCATGTTGATTTTCTGGATTAATATATTTTGGAGATTGGGGGGGGGGGGGGGGGGGGGGGGGGGGGGGGAGGGGAGACATACCTCCGGAGCCTCATTCAAGTTAGGTGGCTCTCAAACCACACATTAGGAGCTTTGTGTCGTCAATCAGTTCCTAAAACCATTTTAGGAAACCATCCCCCAAACGTGAGCCACACTGGTCTTCATTGTCTTAGTGAGCGTCCATTTCCCTGTTCTTTCTGCACTAACGAAAGACATCAGCTTGGTCGCTCACGTTCGTTACGGTTTGATAAACCGAATGGAACCCTGGATTATATATTGGCTCGGTTTGTTGGACTGCTTGGGGAGTAGGACACTTGAACACATAACCACAGATGGCAGAAAAGTCATTCTTTGAAAAGAAATCATCACTAACTCCTAGAAAGAAAAATATGAGAGAAAAAAAAAAACGCAACTTCTTAACCTTATTCTGGCGCAAGCCATCGTGCGAAATAAGCTGTGATTGTTGCTACGTGTCAAGCGCAGAAAGGGGACTAGGGAGTCCGATCCTCCACGTGGAGCGACGTGGTCGTCAGGCCAAAGATACCAGGGAGTCGGGCCAGCTGCCGTCCTCACTGCGTCGTTCCAGCGTCTGTCTACTGCCCGGAGGTGTCTGTCATTTGTCTGGCTCCAGTTCTTCTTTGGATTCCCTCTCCACCTCCTCCCCTCAGGGAGTTCCGCCAAGGGACATAATTTTCGGGTCTGATGGCTGGAGTCATGTGACTTGACTGGAAAGCTGGGTGTGTTTGTCTGACTGGCTGTCTGTCGGTCTCCCCCCCCCCTCCCTCTCTCTCTCCCTCCCTCTCTGTCTGTCTCTCGCCCATCCTCCATGTTTTGTGTGTTTTACTTGAAAAATGGTGAATATGATATTGATTAGCAAACGCTCTGTTCCCCCCTCCCCCAGTGTGTGTGCGCACACACGTATACCCCCTACTGCCACCGTTTTCACATAAATAACATTTTCTTTTCCTGGTACTATTTAGCTTTTATATGTGTTATATTGATTTCACTGACAGTGTATGCAAAATGCTTAATGCCACTCTATGTAGTGTTGCCCTTCCTTATCTCTCCAAACATACAGTATATATATATATATATATATATTTTTTTTTTTTTTCTCAAATTCAAATCTTTGCCAAGTCATTATTGTAATGACGGAAGAATTGTTAACCTGCACTTGTTTTCCTCCACTACTTAATTGTTCAGCATTATATATATATATATATATATATATATATATATATATATAACAATTAAGTAGTGGGGGAAAAACAAGTGCAGGTTAACAATTCTTCCGTCATTATAGTAATGTCTTGGCAAAGATTTGAATTTGAGAGAAAAAAAATGAAGATGGGGTAAATGGGAAAATGTATATCATAAATATGAAAACCCTTCGCTAGCTGCATGAGGAAACTATCGCAATCCCTCTCAAAGACAGATCTGTATGTATCGCCTGCTCCGAGGCCTTTCGTCTGTTGGATCGGACTCGTCAGGGAGGGAGACACGGCTGATTGTGTCTGTGCGCTTGGCGTCAGATAGAGACACACCACAGTCCATAATTCTGTGGTGTTCCGACCGCCAGGGGTTCGAAAAAGAATCCAACAGCACCCCCAAAACAGCCAGCGAAAGGTCGCAGAATTAAACAAAACGAAAGTGTGGAGAGGAAAACAGTTGTTGAAAAACAAATAACATTACGCAAGCAGTATAAAATGCAAGGGACAATCTTTGAACCTATGCTTGAGGATCCATTTAAGGATGCAAGGGAGATCAAAAGACGTGGAACAGTCTGAGTGGTCAGCTCTGCTGTTCAATAACCAAAGCATTGTCAGCGGCTAAGAATTGTGCAGAACAACCTTTCCTTGGATCTCCTATCTCCTATCGTCAGTAAGAGCTTTCACAGTGGCTGTCCTGCGTGAGCTGGATCAGAACAGCAGGGACTGCTGAACACCACGGAGCGACTCGGCAGCAAGGCAGTGTGTCCTGTGGTGGCTTGCGTCACACAGAGCCAATGACGTCATTGTTCCCTTCGGTGCTGCCAGGGCGAAGGCCGACAAAGGGCAGCCTGAGCGGAGAGATCCTACTTCAACTTAGAGAGACAGGAAGCGGGATAGAGTTGAAAGGAGTCTAGGTGGGGACAATCCAGACAACATTACGACAGCAGCATTGCCGGGAAGAGCTAGTTCAAGCCCTTGTGATCTCTTCATCATGACTTCACGTGATGACAGTTTGAGTCTTTCAAGATATAGGCCCAGTGACAGCAAGCGGCCGTCAAAAGTGTCGTAGTGATTGAAGACTTGTTTCTTTCTGCACTTGTTTTTTTTTTCCCCCAGTCAATGTTTATTTCTGCTGTTTGTTTATTTATTTGTTTCTGCCCTGCCTGAAGAAAAACCAGTAGGTCTTCAATACCCCTTGCCTTCATTTTGAGGCTCAGTACCTCCACAATTATTTTTGAGGCTTTGTTTGCTCAACATTTAGTATGCTGTAAAGCGGACTTAAAAAAGAGAAAATGCACAAAAATATTGACGTACATCTGTAGATATTTTTTTCTTCTGTGTATGAATCATGTAAAATAAAAATCAACAGAAACAATGTGACAAGAGTCTCATGTGTTGGATTCATTTCCTCTCAACAGGTTGTCACTTGTCATACTATGAAAGTGCCGTTGTAAGATATCAAGTTTCCTAGTTACCCACCCACGCTAATAAAGAAAGCTTAGAAAAGGATTTTAGATTGCTTATTGACACCCGATACGTGTG
>JADBJO010002826.1:92500-95000 GCA_016801955.1 Conus betulinus | reverse complement strand
CAGGAAAGGATGGTACTTTTCTGAGTCCCTCTGGCAACTTCGGCGGCATCTTTCTACTTTCGTTTCTTTGAAGTGGTACTGGAAAGTGATTCACACACACACACACACACACACACACACACACACACGCACGCACGCACGCACGCACTCACGCACGCACGCACGCACGCACACACACACACGCGCACGTGCAGCGCGCAAGCACACACACACGCACCCACATTCAAAATGAAGAATAAGTAAATGAAGAAAACATTGATATGAATGCATAAATTAATAAATTAAGTTAATAACAACATGAAAAAGAAGAAAACGAAACAAAATACATCAAAAGATAAAAGAATAAGTAACCAGCCACCGTGGCGAAGTAGTTAGCATCGTAGTTTCATGGCAGGGAGGTTGTTTGTTTCATTCCATCAAACCGATGTGAGATTTTTCTGCCCCGACCGACTCCTACCCAGAGTTGAATTTGCTGCAGGCTCAGGTAGGAAGACGCGGACCACACAGTCGAGTTTAATTGAATGCGTCGCTCATAGCGTTAGTAACATTCCCTGACCAACACTACAGGTGTCTGTACCTCTTGGGCCTGGTCGATGCCGAGATACATATCATGAAAGTAAGCGTAGAGTACCGCCCTGTCATGCAGTCTCAGACCGGAATGGAAATTCATAGCATCATCTTCATCATCCTCATTCTCATCCGACTGAGCAATTATTGTTGTCAGTAGGAGGCTTAGTAGGTAGTGCCCTGCGCATGTTAGATCAGAACAGCACGCTACTGAACACACACCAAAGTGACTCGGCAGCAGTGCAGTGTCTCCTCCGGTGGGTTGCCTCTTGACGACTTGACATTGACTGCTCCCTGTGTGGATTGCAGGTGCCCGGGGCTGCGGCGGGCCGGGCCGGGGTATGGCTGTGGACAAAGGTGGCACAGAAGATGGCACAGCCAAAAAAAAAAAAAGTAAGTAAAATAATATTCAATAAATAACAAATATAAATAAGTAATAGATAAATAAAGCAGTGTGACAAAGACGCCTAATTTCTTTTATATATTCATTCACTGTTTACTTCTACGCTGTTTTTTTTAGGGACACGCACGTTATTGTGTTCAATACATGAATGTTTTTCATTTCATTTGGAAAAAAAGTGTGCCTACACAGTTTCTTGCAAAATCGCCCTAACAGTATTGGGTCCAAGCATTGGCGATCCCATTTAATCCTTTAGATTTTTGTTGAGAGAGAGAGAGAGAGAGAGAGAGAGAGAGAGAGAGAGAGAGAGAGAGTTATCCATGAGAATAACGGAACACGTTTTCCCATTACGGCTGGTGTGAATATCACAGCACTGCAGCGGTTTCACTTAAACAGACATATTTAAGTTCTCTATTCAGAATCGAAGATGATAAAATGTACAGAAATAACACGCACACAGAAAAATGTATTTTTGCTTTAAAAACAGAATTAAAACGTAAACAGAACAAGCATGAAAATGATTTCATCCAAGCATAAACAGGTAGAGTGTATTGCGACATCATCTTTCGTACGAGAGTCGTATGAGGAAACATACATGTACAAGCACATCTTCTATACATCCACAAACACAACGTCAGAGAAATTCAAAGAAAAAGAAAAGGGATTAGGGAAATGTGGATTAATCAAAACAAATAACTAGCAGAACCACAGAAATATATATCTGCACATGAACAATGCATTGAACTGGATACAGAAAAGGATGACCTGTTATCACTCTTTGCGGGTGGGGGTTTAGGAAAGGATGACTTTTTGTCTCATTTAACAGTTGACAGCAAAAGGTAAGAACGTCTACTGTCTAAGCATTATCAGATCTGAAAAAAGCTTTAAGGACATAGAAAGCCAAGAGCAACATTGTGATTTGTGATTTTGAAATTGGAAGAATTGAAAGTTTGAAACCGGAAGGGCTATTGAAAGACTTTATAGTATGTTCTCGAATCTACATACCTATACAAATTTACTTCAGTTTTCTATTCTTTTTTTTGAAGACAGGATAAGCATTATCGGTGTTATCGTTACAACTGCGCAGTCAACGTGTGTTGAGGAAAGACGCACTTAGCCTCAATCTGATGAGAAAATCTCTCGCTGTGACATGTTTGATTTTACTCACAAGGAGGATGAAAAAAAAAAAAAAAAAAAAAAAAAAAAAAAAAAAAAAAACTCGACTCAAATGTAGACTGAAATGAACCTCTTTGTTATTATTATTTTTTTTGCCCCTCCTCTATATTTTTTGCAGTCTCTATATATGATAAACAAATTCTTTTCTTTTCTTTTTTTTAATCTCTGATTCGATTGCTAGTTCTATGATTATCCAAACATGAACAAGTCCATAATTGTACAAAAGAAACAAAAACAGAAGATGCCTATACGAATCGATTCTGTCCGTGTAAATTGAGTAACATTTCACAAGCTTGAAAAGGAAGGCGATGTTACGGTATTTTGATGATGTGTAACCAGAACTTTGCAGAATTTTTA
>JADBJO010002826.1:55000-87500 GCA_016801955.1 Conus betulinus | reverse complement strand
AGAGAGAGCAGGCTGGTACAAAGTGGTCACTTATGTTAGATTATCTATAAAGGCAATTTCTCTGGATAGTCTCTTCAAGGTACTTGACAGATTTCAGTGAAATATCTGTTAGCCTTTAATTCCCTGAAACTCTGCATTGGTTGGTTGTTAGGCCCAGTGTGGTAGTGCATATGTAAACAGAATTAGAACAGATTCTATCGGTTATATCCTGTGCGTTGCCTATGCGCTGTACAAATCGGGACTGGCTCCAGTTCACAGATTATGTGAATGATTTCAGGAATGATTCTGTTTACCACACTCTGGCTATAATTTGGACTGATTCCATTTTATAGTCACCACTCTATGTAAATGAACTACGGACTGACTTATCGTAACAAAGACTATGCGAATAAACGTACACTAATTTAGTATTCAGGTGTATGTAAATAAAATGTGAACTGATTACTTTCATGACAATGTTAGTAACTGAAATCCACATTGACATTATGATTATGAAAACGACATCAGAAATGTTCCTTAAATTTACTAGTTATGTAAATTAAATAGTATTAACTTGTTTGTACTATATTCTGTATGGGTGAAAAGTGGACTGACTGTTTATCACAGTCTTTGGAAATGAAATTTAGACTAACCCCGTTTTATATCAAATTGATGTGCATGAATCTTAGACTAATGCCATTGATCTTAGTGTCTGTGGATTGATTCTATGCTGATCCAATTCCGGCTTGAATGAATGTATCCAATCGAACATGCGTGCGCAGACACACACACATAACCCCCTCCCCCTCCCCTCCTCCCCCCCACGGTGTATGTGTGTGGTGTGTGTGTGTGTGTGTGTGTGTGTGTGTGTGTGTGTGTGTGTGTGAATAAATATATACATGTGCATGGCTCGCGCGTGCCACCTCTCTCTCTCTCTCTCTCTCTCTCTCTCTCTCTCTCTCTCTCTCTCTCTCTCTCTCGGTATATACGACTTCAACTGATACTGCAGAGGAAAACAGAATTAAAATCACCCACCGGGACAAATGTGATAAAATTCAAGATTCCGCCTAAAGCGCTATTTCTGAAACACACACACACACACACACACACACACACACACACACACACACACACACACACACACACACACATATATATATATATATATATATATATATATATATAATAAAATATAAATAAACAGTTTTCAAGCAAACTAATCTTTGATATTCCGCTTTTCTGTTTGCGATCTAATCTTTGGCTGTGGCTATGTCCCTTCATATATTTTGCTTCTGCGGTTACACAGCACTTCAATAATAATGATAATTATGATGATGATGATGATGGTGATGATGATGATGATGATGATAAAATAACGATGAGGACAATTTCTATAGCCCCATCCTAACAACGTAGGCTACAGGGCGCTTTACAAGTTTTAGCATTTCAACATATAAAAAAAATAAAAGCAGAACACACACACACACACACACACACACACACACACACACACACACACACACACACTGGAGCATGATGTTGCATACATAAACACACTAAATGACACGGTGAAAAGCCTATATGTACACGAGCAAAGTGTGCAAGTGACATGTAGTAATTCAGTAATATTTCAGGTGGCATCCTGCAACTGGCGTTTGAACAGATACGTTTTCAAGACCAAACAAGCGTGATTCAACACGGTTCTGATCCGCCGTCCCTCCGGTTCATCCCGTGAGCAGGGACGCCCAGCAATTTCCTTTGAGAAAAACTGCCAACACCTTGGCTTGCTGGTCACGTGAATGATATCCGCAGACGGAGGCAAGGAGGGGGGGGGGGGGGGGGGGGGGGGGTGAGGGGGGGGGAGGGGGGAAGGGGATGGAGGGTGGGGGGGAGGGTGATGGAGGGTGGGGGTGGAAGGACCAACCGATGATGATGATGGCTAGTTCTTCGCTAGCGAAGATTAGTGGGAAGTTCCTGCCAGGGATGGGCGGCACGCCCTTTGATGACGAATTAGTCCAATTCGTGATACAGGATCTGTGGCATTGTGGGCAGGTGTAGATCTGGCCTGCGTTGTTGGGCTGCGGACCTGGGTCTTTCCTTCTCCTTCTCTTCTCCTGTATGTTCTGACATCCGGAAGGACCAACCAACCAACCAAACTAACGGACCGAAACAGGCAAGCCAGAACAGGAAGCAGCTAGAATCCCCGTGTTGCCTGTGGCCGCCCTCCCCTGGCCGTGATCCTGACTGACAAGCCACAGATCGGCACAGACTGGAAGGACTGGGGGTTATCTTGTCAGTGAATGCCGTCATGATGCTCTCACTCTGCCCCTAATAACAGATCGGCCACGCGGCGATGTCAGCCAGCCTGTGGCCCTTAAGGCTTGTGTTGTTCATGACACGATGATCGGATGTCTGTCTTCACACGGGAGAAGAAGGAGGTGGGGAAGGTGTTGTTTGCTGCGAGAGGGTGAGATTTAGGAAGGTGGTGGTTGTGTGTGTGTGTGTGTGTGTGGGGGGGGGGGGGGGGGGGGGGGGGACGGGCGGGGGTGGAGGAGGGGGAGGAGGAGGGATGACGGGGATGAAGCGGTCGTGTCGTGATTCTGCGATCTGGCCAGTTTATGGGAGGGCTGTTCATAATTTGGAAACAATGGGAGGGTTCTTCTGGATAAACGATAGGCGAGATGTTGGAGGAAGCAAAAATGTGATTGGGTTATGATGTTAATGGTGGTGATAGTGGTGATAGAGGGAGTGGTGGTGGAGGTGGTGGTGGTGGTGGTGGTGGTGTAACGTTCCACTGAGCATTTTCTGTGCTTGGTCGCAGATGCTAGTATGCGTAACTGTGGAGTTTGTAACCCTACATACGCCCGAGCTCGTGCGAACGTCCCTGTCTGCATGCGCGCGCGCGCGCGCGCGCGTGTGTGTATGTGTGTGTGTGTGTGTGTGTGTGTGTGTGTGTGTGTGTGTGTGTGTGTGTGTGTTAGTGCACGCGCGTGTGTGTGTGTATATGCACGCGTGTGTGTATATGTGTGTGTGTGCGCGTGCGCGTGCATGTGTGTTTTCACGTGTTCAGGGTGTGCGTGTATATTTCATTGTGCACTGCACACAACATGTCAATCTTCACACTAAATGCACTGAATTCCACATAAAAAGATAATAACGTAAAATAAGAAAAGGGAAACCCACCATTTATTTATTGATTGCTGCGAAAGATAATTCCCTGACAACATTTTCCGACTAGCTGACTCCGATGAGGGTGAAAGAGGTTTTTAAAGGATCAGTCACCTGACACTTGTAGTTGCATTAACGTCACGCCTCAAACAGACAAAAACAAACAACAACAGCAGCAACGACAATAACAAACAAACACAAAGTTGAAGAAAAAAAAGCAAAATAGTGCGCATTGTCGAAAGCTACCATATAACTGATATATAGTAAAAGAAGGGAAAAGAAGAATGGGGGGGGGGGGGGGGGGGGGGGGGGGGAGAGAGAGAGAGAGAGAGAAACTTAATTATGGTGATAATGAAGACGATGATGATCACGATACCACGGTTACTACTACTACTACTACTACTACTACTACTACTACTACTACTACTACTATTAAAAGTGGAGAATGTATAATAGCAGCAACGACAACAATAAAAACAATATTGATAATGATAATAATCATTACACACACAAAAAAATTCGAAAGTTGTTCAATATCTCCTATCGTTCTGCATGATTCAAATTCACATTTACATATCTGCACTTAGCCCAAAACCACCACCACCACCACCACAACAACAACAACAAAAGCCAGCACACACACACACACACACACACACACACACACACACACACACACACACACACCTCCCACACATACACACAAAGCATTGGTTTGCGCGCTCTTTGCCTCCCCTCCCTCCTCCCTCCCTGTCCACCCCTGCCTCCTTACACTCACCTACCCCCCCCCCCCCCCCCACACACACACACTTAAAAAACGCGGCTGCGCAGACATACTGACATGGTAGCCACTCCTCATAATCCCACCCTCGATGCCACCCACACACACGCACGCACGAACGCGCGTAGTTCTTGTCAGAGACAAAAGACGGAATGGAACACAACAACAATAACAGTAAAAAACAAGAAAGCAGAAGAATATAATGGAGTGCATTATGTAACAGACTAATTGAAAAGATACATTTTATTATTTGTTTTGAGGGAGGAGAACAAGACAAGGACTCTAAGGAGAGAGAGAGAGAGAGAGAGAGGAGAGAGAGAGAGGAGAGAGAGAGAAAGGCGAGGAGCTGTGTGTTCATGCAGCAGAAGAAGAAACCGAATGCTATTTCACGTGCTTGCCCCCCCCCCCCCCCCCCCCCCCCCCCCCCCCCATCCCCCCCCCCCCCCCCCCCCCCCCCACCCACACACACACACACACACACACACCCCCTGACCTTTGGGGTGCAAAAAAATCCTCGAGAACGGAGAGTCCTTAATGGAGCGCGTGCGTGACCTGCTAACAGCTAAGAAAAATCCTGAAGTGCCCCATCCAAAAATAACATGAAAACAAAGGCAGGAAATGTTACGATTTCTGTGTTCCACAGGAAGCCCTCAAGATAAGCTTAGTGAGGGAATGTTGTTTCGCAGAGCGGAGGAGTTTTACCAGAGTGAAGGGAATGACAGTGGTGGTGTGTTGTTATCAAGACGTTGGCTTTGCTGTTTCGGGTGCGCGTAGAAGACATGGGAAAGGGGGCGTTTGCTGAGCAAGCTAATGCGTCTGAGTTCAATATATACAGCATGATTTTCTGTTTTCATTTGTTTGTTCATTTGATCAAAGAGAAAGTCATCTTACTTCTAACCGGAATGATAGGCAGCAAAGATAGAAAGCAGCGCTCCTGTCTGTCACCATTCAGTTTCAAACGTTTGATTGACATCCGTCACTCAGCTTCAAAGACACAATTCTGAAGAGACAGAACAAGATAGCTGCAATTTGAAAAAAAAACGTCAAAATGGTCAAACTGATTGTCGTCTGCACAGAGTTCAAGCCCCGTAGTGTGTATGTTGAAGAGGACACGGTATGAATGCAATACAGGGCCAAACACAGAGCCCTCGTCTGGCCTACAATTCAAAGGATTCGGGAGATTTGTCACTATAAAAACATCTATTTTCTATTGAAAGATAGTATAAAATCAGTCGGTAGCAGTCTGTTTCCTTGTAAAATGTTGTGTTCTGGTCATGAAAAAAGAATTTGATGGTCAATTGTGTCAGAAAATCCAGAAAAAAGAAAAATGGTGATTTGGTCGAGATCTGAGGGGTCAGAATGGTTGTTCAGAGTACGGAAGACAGTTTTTGGGTCATCTGTTCTCTGACAGGCTGGTATATGTACACTGAAAAGACTTTGGTTGCACAGACGAGAGAAAATGTGTTGAATATCAATTGTTCTAAGAATTCAGACAGAAATTGAAGGTTTGATATTGGGCTGAAGTTTTTTTTTTTTCTTCTTCTTATTTTTCCCAAGACATTCGGAACAAAGTAGCGTTTATGAATATGAGTTCTATTACAATGGTTTAAAGTTTACGGGGAAAATTGTAGAGGTGGGAGATTCATTCGTGGTGTTTGTGACTGCTGGCTGCAAAGGTCATTGTGCTGAAAAGGAAGCTTGGTTAGCATAGGATCCAGTTCACGACCCTTTGGAAGGGGTTATAAGGCCATCTTTCCACTAGCATTTTGAGACAGCAGAGTGAAGTGAGAACGCGGGGTATCGGAAATGTTACGAAGTTTAAAAACTAATCTCCACCAGACAGGAGAAAAGCTGTTATGAATCGGTGGATGAATTGTCTTTCAGAAAAAAGTCGGCAATTACATTTAAGAATTTGTCATCAGGAAGAGAGGCTGCTTTTACCAAGAAACGAGGCCATTCTGTGAAATGATATCAAGCAGGTAACGGAACTGGAAATGAGAGAAAGGTAAAAACTGTATCTTTGCATCATCAGCTAACCCAGATGACAGTTTGCTGTTTTGCCGTGTTCTGAATCATTCGAAAGATTGCTAATCATAATGAGCGTCATTGACACTCCGCATGCCTATCCTCTCTCTTCAACTCTGATCCGGGCAGCGACGTGCTCTACAGCAGGGTTGGCTAACAACCAAATTCTACCTGTCCTATTAAATGTGGCCCTTCGACCCTGAGGTCTTCAACAGACAGGACGAGCACAAAACAACCACAGACTTATGTATACGCACCCTGAGAGATTGGTCAGTTTCAACAATCTGGTTTCTGATTCAGCTTCCTTACTTATCAACTCCATGTCGTCGTCTTCGATGCAGGAAGATAAATGTTGTGTACTAGGGCTAGATGTCGGAAAGAAACATCTTTTCTCACGAAATATAATGATTATGCTTGTTGGTACGCCACGAATAGTAACATCCGCCTGATAGGTCTGATGACTATTTGGTAGCACACAATCTCTGAGATCGACAACAGCTGAACAAGATGCAGTCACCAGACAGACATTTACCATCCAGTTGACCTCCGATCAGACTCTCCGACCTTAACACATAAGTGATGCAGTTATGGATGAGTATTTTTTTTAAATTGATCTAATGGCTGGCATCCGTCTCCATCTCGTCTTTGATTGGCTGGGATCACAGGCTACTTCAGTCTCCTCCTCGTCTGTGATTGGCTGAAAGTGCGGGTCGTTTCAGTCTCATCGTCGCCTCTGATTGGCTGAGACAACAGGTAGTCTGCTGTTTCTCCCTTGTCTCTACATGCTCTGGACGACCGGGAAAAAGGGACTGGAGACTGGAGCTAAAAGGTGCAGCAAAGGAAATAGAAATGGATCATTGATCCGGTGTAACACCCCAGATTGCACCCCCCTCCCCATCAAGAATGCCCCAGGGGACGTTTCAGTATCCCAGAATGCCCCACGGGGGACGTTTCAGTGTCCCAGAATGCACCCCCCCCCCCCCCCCCCCCCCCCCCCCCCCCCCCCCCCCGGGACATTTCAGTATACCAGGAATGTCCCCCGAGGGACATGTTGGGTATGCTAACACGTCCCCCTGAGGGGCAATCTAAAATGCCCCCCCCCCCCCCCCTCCCCCCTATCTATTATGCCCCCCATGTGGACAAACTATTTTCATCTCAGAATGCCCCCCACCTCAATTCTCTCTCTCTCTCTCTCTCTCTCTCTCTCTCTCTCTCTCTCTCTGTCTGTCTGTCTCTTTCTCTCTCTCTCTCTGCGACATCTGAAAACACTGATTCTTGCTTACCTAACCTAGAAACAGACGAAGACAGAGGCAGAGGCAGGGAGAGAGAAATAAACAGACAGAAAGAAAGAAAGAGAGACAGAGACAGGGACAAGGACAGAGAAAGAGAGAGAGAAAGAGGCACAATGGAATGAGAGAGAGTGAGGGGGAAGGGATGGAGGGAGAGAGAGAGAGAGAGAGAGAGAGAGAGAGAGAGAGAGAGAGAGAGAGAGAGACAGGGAGAAGAGAGAGAGAGAGAGACAGGGAGAGAGAGTGTATACCAGCACAAGTCGTTTTTTTTCAACCTTAGCCTTTTTATTTCACACTTTTATGTACAAAAATCATAATTGTCTGAGCTGCTTAAAAAAAACAAAACAAAACAAAACAACAAAAATGTCTATTTGATCAGTCTTCTTTGATGGTTTTTGCACCATGAAAACAAAAGTCTAAGTAATGAAAGTATATTTTACTTTAAAAAATCACAACAAAAGAATCAAGAATAAATTTAAGAAGAGAAGAAACAGAAGGAAAAAAAAAAAAGAACAGACCAAATGCGTTAAAATCTAATCAAGTTCTTTGAGGATTTTTTTTTCGAAACTAATCCTAATTCTTGTTAGATCGACACTCTGTTGATACCCAACGAATACACCAAAATTATGATAACTAATCTTGCTGGAATCATTATTGAGATACAATTGCTTATTGCACTATGACATACGTTTAGTTTGTCACTGTGTTGGATTTCTTGTGTGTGTGTGTGTGTGTGTGTGTTGTGTGTGTGTGTGTGTGATTGCGGGAGAGATAGAGCGCGTGCATGCGTGCATTTGTGTGTGTGTGTGTGTGTGTGTGTGTGTGTGTGTGTGTGTGTGTGTGTGTGAGCGGGTGGGCGGATCTTTGAGTTTGTATACTTTATGCCCATGTAAATGTGTGAAATTTAAATGCGATGGATCAAAGTACTTGTCAATTATTTTGAATGATCCTGCTGTTCACCTACTTTCATTTTAGCACACATTGAGAGCTTGGGTCACGAAAAGTGTGACATGTACTGTGATGTCCGTGACAAGGTTAGTGAGAGCATCAGTACATAGGTCACTAATGATCAGTAACACTGAAAACAGGCTGGAAGTGATGGTGCACGTTAGAGATAAAGATGCTCCGTGTTGTGTTCGGCAGATCTTCCTTTATCTTGACTAGTGGAGGGTAACAAAGCCAGCGTGGCTCACTGTCTTTGCTTTGTTCCGTGTACACACACACACCTGAGTGTTGGTCATTGTGGCAGAAGCAAATATTTCGACCTCCGTGCTCCAGACACGCACTTTTGTCATTTTGTTTTTTCGAAACATAACTTTTACAGTTCGTAACTTCAAAGAAGTCGTCATCATTTTGATCAATGAATTTGCAGATCATCTGTCTAAAATCAGCGTGAAAAGCATCATCACCGAGCAATATAAAACTGAAAGATCGATCGAAAAAGACAGTTTCCATTTCCTCTAACTCGGACAGGATTCACGGGTTTAGTTGTGGAGACAAACTCTGATTCTCTCTCCCGGTGTGTGTGTGGTCGACTGTTTTGAAGTTGAGGGCTGCACCGCTGCTCTCTCTTGTTGCCAATCAGAGTTGACTGGGTGAAAGTTCAAAGTGCACCTTCTTTTCTTTCGTAATTCGTCAAGGACTGACTTTGCTCTTGTTCCTGGGGTTGTTTGTCCGACCTCCATCCCGATCGTTTCTTGGGTGGTATTTTGGAGTCCTCTGTCGTTGAAGATGATGGGCCATCACTCTGGTCTTCAGGTGGCATGTGCTTATGTTCATCAGAGGGCGCTTTGTAGAACTTCACATTTTTAGCACTGTAGAGGTTTTTCAAGATCTTTCCACTCTTGACATTCCGAAGTCGAAGGCGACCTTTCTGCAAAACGTCCTCCACCTCGTATGGACCTATGTATCTGGGTCCCCCCCCCCCCCCCCCCCCCCCCCCCCCCATTCTGTGGATACGGCTTGAATTTATTATCAGTACTTGATCCCCAATTTTGAAATTGATTTCATGGGCCTTCTTTGCGTCGAAGTTTCGATTCTGTCGTGATTGTTGTGCACTTGAAATGTTTTTCGCAATTTTAACTTTAATTTCTTCGTTTAGGTCTTGGAAAATTGGTTTCATTTTCGGCATAAGTTTGGTCAGGATCAGGATCTCCTGGATCTTCAAAAGGTAGTAGTCTCGCTACTTCTGAGAATAGGTGTGGTGTGACTTTGGTTGAGTGGTGAGCTGATGTTCTGTATGAGAACAGTGCTGCTGGTAAAAGGTGGTCACAGTTGTTTTCTTCTCCAGTGCACTTGATTAGAGTGTCTTTGAGAGTTCTATTGTCACGCTCTCTCTGGCCGTTTGTTTGAGGGTGATAAGCAGATGATATCCTGTGATCGACTTGAAATCGTTCAGTAAGAATTTCCAGAGTTTCGTTGATGAATTTACGGCCTTGGTCTGGAATAAAAGTCAGACATACCCAATACTGTAATTGTCTCAAAGACAAACTCTGCCATCTGGGCAGCCCTTTTCTCTCCGATAGCCTTGGCCACCGGATATGTGGTGAAGTGATCAGTCAGGGCCACAATATATTTATTGCCTTTGGCAGTGGTCGACAGGGGTCCTATTATGTCCATACCAACGAGGCTCTCCACTTTTTTTCGGGGAACAGGGATAGGGTTCAACGGCTCACAGGGCCTTTTGTTTGATGCGTTGGTTCTTTGGCAGGCGTCGCAGGATTTACAGAACTTGGCGATGTCTTCTTTCATTCCCTTCCAGTAAAAAATGTTCAGCTATCTGCCCACAAAATGAAAATGCATGTTCTATATAGTGAAGGTACAACTGATAAGTTTGAAAGACCATCTGGATATAGTAATCTAAACTTACAAAATCGAAAATTGGTAATACTGTTTATATAGGGAAATTCAGATCATCTAAGTCTTCACTTCAGAACTGCGCCACATGCCGTTCAGCCTACATTTTGTTTGATACCCCTACGAGGTCTTCATAGAGTTTCAACCCGTGAAAACTCTCCAAATTAGAGTGATTAGCGTTTTAAGATACCTAAGAATTATGCATCACTTTCCGGTCAAATGACGGTAAAGCGACGGTCGAGCCAGTGAGAAAAAAAAAGTTTGTGGTATCATCACGTTCTCTTTATATACTTTTGAAATCGACTCGCAGTCACGACTCTCTGTGGCCCAGTGGTAGGGGGGTCGGACTTCAAAGGCGTAGATTGTGTGTTTGATTCCCGTTTGGATCACTGGGTTTTCTTTTTTTTCCCCCTCCATTTCTGATGAAATTGTCACCTACAGTAGTTCTTTTCAGTTTCTACTATTTTTTATACACACACACACACACACACACACACACACACACACACACACAGAGAGAGAGAGAGAGAGAGAGAGAGAGAGAGAGAGAGAGAGTAATTAGCGTTTTAACACATATAAGGTCCAGACATCAGTTTTTCAGCAGACGACGGTCAAGCCAGCCACGGTCAAGCCTGTGAGACGTTTCTGTTTTTAGAATCAGGCCTGCTCGCTCGGGTGTGGGTTCTATGCGGGTTGCTGTCACTTTATTTCCTAGGGGTTTCTATACGGGTTAATCTGCCATCACTTTTAATTGGCATGACAGCCCAGTGGTCAGTGCATTGAATTTCTGATCTGAGTGGTCAGAGGTGCACGGGTTCGAATCATGGTGACGATGACAGCATCTGGTGGATAAAGGTGGGTATTTTTTCGATCGCCCAGATCACTTATATTCAGACAGTGCCTGACTGCCCCTTCATGTGTATACGCAGGCAGATCAAATACGCACGTGGATTGCGGACACACAAAAAGAACTAGCGTGCACCCGAGGCTTCACCATCACATTGGATTATGCAGTTGGTGAAGCATCTGCTAAAATAGCAGAGGTGGTGTGGCGTATATGGGATATCCCGCATGCAATGACACCTCCCTGGGAAAATATGAAACTGAAAAGGTGGCGATTTTCAGGGATTTTCATGGATCAATTTACTCTATCAACATTATTTTAAACTAGTTGCAAAGTGAGACGACCGCGGGCGGAAGTCCAAACAAATCTTAAATAAATGTTAGCGAACCGCCCAGAGGAACGCAGACAAACGAATCACAAGACAAAACACGACGCGTTTAGACCTCTTAGGTCTTCGTCAGGCAAGACACAGACGAGTCTACCATGATACAGCTCGTAAGACAGGCGTATAACAATAAAATACCCAGCTTACCTTCAAGTCCGTCTTCTGCTGACCGAAGTGGCCTCCACCGACGGGGCTGGAATGAGATGCAATGAACATTTGTGAAATCTCAGAGCTCTAGACAAGCTTTTCTCGTTGTCAAAAAGACTACCCTCACGTACGTTATCGACATGCGCTGTTCTCCCAAGTTGGCGCTTTGCTCCCTTTATGACATTTAGTTCTTTTATCTCAGTAACACGTAGTGGATAAACACTTTCAGAAAGATACCTAGGAATATGGCTATATGTTTCGCCATCCATGCTGATTTCCAATTAGGAATGCGCCACAAGAAGCGGGCATTCATATATAGAACATGAGAGCGTCGATTGTTCTGACACCTGTCAATCAACGAATGACATCGCACGTGCACAACCGTCTTTAATATCCACATAACATGCGCCACCACCCCTACGCCCTGCTCTCTCTCTCTCTCTCTCTCTCTCTCTCTCTCTCTCTCTCTCTCTCTCTCTCTCTCTCTCTCTCTCCCCGCAATATAGACATAATTTATGGCGTGCGTGCGTGCTTGCGTGCAAGCGTATGCCCTTCCTAGTGTATGTGTGTGTGTGTTTGTGAGCGTGCGTATGTCCAAGCGTGAGAGTGAGATTGTGTGCGTGCGTTTGTGTGTATGAGTGAGAGACAGACGTAGAGCGAGACAGACGGGCGGAGAAAGGGCGGACAGATAGAGAGAGACATCGAGACAGACAGATAGACAGACATATAGACAGAGAAACAGATCGGAGAGACATACAGGGAGACAGAGATACAGTGAGACAGAGAGACAGACAGACAGCAGGGCAGACAGACACAGAGAATGAGACAGACAGAAAAGGAGACAGAAAACAGCGAGAGACTGACAGACAGAGAGAGTGAGACAAACAGAGAGCGATACAGACAGACAGAGCGATACAGAGACAGAGAGAGTGAGACAGAGAGAGAGAGAGAGAGAGAGAGATAGAGAGAGAGAGAGAGAGAGAAGAGAGAGAGAGAGAGAGACAGAGCGAGACAGACACAGAGAGAACAAGACAGACAAGCAGAGAGCAAGACAAACAGAGAAAGCGAGACAGTCAGACAGAGAGAGCGAGACAGACAGACAAATACAGGCAGAGAGAGCGAGAAGACAGTCAGAGAGAGTAAGACAGACAGAGTGAGACAGACAGACAGACAGAGAAAGCGAGGCCGACAGAGAGAGAGAGAGAGAGAGAGAGAGAGAGAGAGAGAGAGAGAGAGAGAGAGAGAATTTTCCGGAGGTGACTCTTCATGGCAAGTGTCAACGTGCTTTAAATGGAGACATTAATTCTTTGAAAATTAGCAACTGGATGAATGCTAATCAACGGAATATAGTAAGCGTGACGCGTGTCAACAAGAGTCAGAACACAGAAATACGTCACACTTGCTTGTTAGTCCAGGCGATATTTAGGGATACCTTGTTTCGTGTTATATATGACGGTTTTTTTTTTTTGTTGATCTAACATGATTTTGGGGTGCTGAATCCAAATCCGTTGGAGGCCACTTCGTAAATGTTGGGCATTTTGAGTTATTGCGTAAAATCCCAGATGGCCGCCACCAGATTTATGAACTGCAAATATAGAGGACAAATGATGCCTGATTGTGATTATTTTATACTGAATTTTGGTCTCAATCAAGAAAATTTATTCAGTTAACCAGAATGATTCACAGTATCTAAATTTTTATCCAATTTCAGTATGTTTTATCCGATTTCCCACATCCATGAAGAAAGTCGCTCCGTGTCCAACAGGACTCTGGCTCTCAAAACGTATAGTAACTAACAGTCGTGGCATGAACTAGTTTCTGAACAAGTACTGTCTTATCAGAGAGCCGTGAATGAATCGCGGAAACTTTAAATCTACCCAACATCCCTGATGATCCATATTTTCACCTTACAGCCATGACTACCGACGCTCACGTCAGCCACTTACCAGAAATAACCGCCCGACAACCCTACACCCGCACGCACGCACACACACCCCCACCACACCACACCCACCACAATACACACACACACACTCCTCTCTCTCTCTCTCTCTCTCTCTCTCTGTAATAGATAGACCCGCACCCCGGCGAGAACGCGAGTAGAGCGGCGACCCCCGAGAGAGGAGAGAGATGAGCATAACGCCAGACAACACCGACAGCTAGACATTCCCGAGACGCGAGAGAGCCGAGAGCGATCCCCCCCCCCGCCCCCGCCCCTGAACGCCATGACCCGCCCCACGCCGAATAGGGCTGGAAAGCACCCGCCCCAACCAGGACGAGACCACCACACACAGACCCCCCCCCCCGCGACAACTACTCATTGGGGGGGGGGGGGGATTACTGGGATGACAGTGCTTGTCTGACCGTCATGTACCCAGGGGGCCATACCCGGTCTTGGGGGGGGGGGGCCCACCGGGGTGGGGGGGGACCACCCTTCTGGCACCATCCTCCCCCAGGGGCCTCCATCATTATCACCCAATACTCGTCCCGGGGGGCATTCTGGGACTGGGGGGCAATCTGCGATGTTACACCGGTTATGAACGGTGTTTCAAACAAGAACAGACCAACGACCGAGAGACAGAAACAGAGACGACACGGGGGTGGGGGGGGGGGGGGGGGGGGGTTGTAATCTCCCCCGGGGGGTTTGTTGGGGGGGAGGTGGGTTTTTTTGTAAACGGGGTGGGTGGGGGGGTGTGTTGTGGCGGGTGGGGGGTATGTGGTAAAGTATCTTGAAATAAGGACTTTTGTTGCATAAATGATATGATCAGTTTTATGCTTTTTTCTTTTTTTTTTTTTTTTCTTTTTTTTTAAAAACTTTTTTCCTTTCCTTTTTTTTTTTTTCCCCTTTTTTTTTTTTTTTTTTTTTTTTTAGTTACCGTCTTTATTCTGCCTTTCGTTCGTTGCCTTTTCTGGCCTCTTTCCGTTCTTTTTTGGCAACTCACGTTCTTCTTTTTTTTCCCCCCCTCTTATTCCTTCTTTGTAATTGGTTTTGTTCATAACAGCTATTTATCTAATGGATACTATCAATCGAGCAGTCAATCAATCAATTAGTCATCAATCGAAACACTTACCTTCACCTTATCTATCTATCTATCTATCTGTTAGTTCTGTCTGTCTATCTATCTCTCTATCTATGTCTATCTTCAGGTATAGGTATGGTCACTGACAGGTATCACAATTGAAAAAAGCCCAAGGCAGGTCACGATAAACGGTTAAGGTAAAGAGGATTTCGAACGAAAACAAAACTGAATCGTTGACTAGCCAGATTATACTATGGTTGCTTTAACTTCTGTCTCCACTATACAACTCTCGTCGTCTCGTCGCTGCTCCCCCCCGACCACCCCCCCCCCCCCCACACCACGACCCACAACAACACTCCCTGCTCCTCACCTCCTTCACCGACATTAAAAAAAGCTTTTAGAAGGCGTAAAACACTTGCCATTCAAAATTTTCTTCCTTCCAAACACGAAAGTGTTTTACCGTGAGCCCGCATCCTCTCGCCCGCCCGCTCGCGCACAACTCGTACACACGCCCGCACCACCCTACCTCCCTTTTTGCGACAATCCCCATTCACACGCACGCATGCATGCACGCGCGCACGTGCGTACACAACACACACACACACACACACACAAGCACACGCACACGCACGACGCACGCACACAGAGTCGGCAAAAAGAAATGTTATTGTGTGGTAAGTGGGGGGGGGGGGGGGGGGGGGGGAGCTGCAGAGGAGCTGCAGAGGGAGGGAGATGGGGTGGGGAAAAGGGGGCTGGGGGAACTTGCCCACTTGTGCAACAAGAGCGCTTGCCTCCAGCGCGGGGACGTCATGTTCGTGTGCTGCCGAGTGAACAACGCGAAGACACAAACGCGCCGCGCAGGAGAGAGAGGAGAGAGAGAGAGGAGAGTCGTGAGAGGGGAGAGAGAGAGAGAGAGGAGAGAGAGAGAGAGAGAGAGAGAGAGAAACGCACGTGCGAGCGCGCATACATACACACATATACACACACATCGCGCGGCGCACACAATCACACACGCGCGCGCCGCGCGCGCACAACACACACACAACACACACCACAGAGAACGAGAGAGAAGAGAGAGAGAGAGAGAGAGGACATGAGAGCAGGCGCGCGCGCGCGCGCGCGGCGCGCAGCGCGCACACACACCACACACACACCACACACACACACACACACACAACATACACATGCACACACACACACACACACACACACACAACCACACACGGCACCTGCGCGCGCTGCGCGCGCGCGCGCAGCGCGCGCGCGATTTGCACACACACACAGATACACACACACACACCACACACACACACACACACACACACACACACACACCGCTCACGGCACGCAGAGAGACAGCGGGGGGGGGGGGGCGGGGATTGAGAGCGACAGAGGCACAGACATACAGAGAGAGAGAGAGAAGCTGTGAGAGGAGAGAAGAGAGAGAGAAGAGAGAGGACGAGGAGAGGAGAGAGAGGAGAGAGGAGAGGAGACCGAGAGATGAGGGAGAGAGAGAGAGAGAGAGAGAGAGGACAGACAGACAGACAGACAGACAGAGCGGCGAACGGAAGCCCGATCTCTCCCCGGGCCAGCGTGGCGGTGTGCTGGCGTCATCGTGGTTGTGGTCGTAGGCGTTGACGGCGCGTGGAGAGGAGATGTTCCCTCACCCAGTCTCGTGCAGGGTGCTGATGTCACTGCCGGTCCACAACGTGAGCGACAGGGTCGACAACTTCACTTCGCTTTCAGGGTCGTCAGTGCTGCATGGTCAGTTGAGTACTGCGTTACGTGTGGGTGGTGGTGGGCAGTGGGTGGTGGTGGTTGTGGTGATGGCGATGATGACGAGGTCGTTGTGTGTGTGTGTGTGTGTGTGTGTGTGTGGTGTGTGGGTGTGTGTGTGATATAATACATTGAGAAGACTTCATGTTTTATTTTGTTTGGAATTCAACTGTGACCTTTGTCTTCTCGTTTTTTTTTCTTTCTTTTTTCTTGTCATTCCTGAGGTATAACCTTTCTGTTCTGTTCTGTTTTTTTTTTTTGTTTGTTTTCCTCGACTTCCTTTTTACCCCCACCCCCCCCCCCCCCCCCCCCCCCCCCCCCCCCTGTCTCTTTCGTCTTGTCTATCTCTTCTCTTCTTTCTTCTTTTTTTTTCCCTTTTGTTTCTCCGTTCCTCTCCTTTTTTTTTTTCTTTTTTTTTTCTCCTTTTTGTTCTTTTCTCCCTCCTGGTCCTTCTCTCTTTTTTTTTCTTGAAATTAACCCTGACTTTTTTTTGCTCTTTTTTATTTTCCCTTCTTCTTCTTCTTCTTCTTCTTCTTCTCTCGCTCTCTCTCTCTCTCTCTCTCTCTCTCTCTCTCTCTCTCTCTTTTGAGCTTATTCCTTTCCTTGCTTTCTGGCTTCTTTCCTTCCAACCTTTTGTTCTGTAAGTGCTTCTTCTCTCTCTCGTTCTTACATTTATTGGGACATTATTTCATTTATCTTTTTAATAGTTATCACTGATTTAGCCTTTTTCTTTATCTATTACTTGTTTTTGATCGCCAACAATTACATACGCAGAGTTTTCTTGTTTGCTGTCATTTCAATTAGTGTTTGTTTTAGGTGTCGGTTAAATCTGTCCTAAAAACTCATGGGCCATTTCTATTGGTTGAAACGAGTTCCTTCCAAAGCATTGTAAAACTTCAGCGGTTGGTTCTGTCTTTTCTAACAAAGTCATCGTCAACATTATCATCATTGCATCTGTTCTATTATGTTCAGCTACCGTTTGTCCTTCTGTTTTGTTTACCAGTAAAGAGATTGTCATCGCCGTCGTCGTCATCATCAAAACCGTTTGAAAGCTTCTTCTTCTATGTTTCATCTCTTCACTACAAAATTCATCATCTTCATTAGGATATTGTTGAGGGGAAATTATATATTTCTGTCTTGTCTCTTAATTAGCTCTAGAGCTGTGCATTTCAGTGATATTCACATACTGAGTATTCGACGGATAATTTATTTGTTAACGTTTCTAAGAGAGAGAGTTTCAGTTACCGAGAGAGAGAGAGAGAGAGAGAGAGAGAGAGTAATCTGGAGTGTCTGTTTACTTTAATTCTATTACTTATTTTTTTTTGTAGGCACGTGCTGGGATTCGTACACACAGACAGAGACCCAGACTGTGACATATACAAAGGGATGCAGAATCAGATAGACGAACAAGACAGCCACAGATACACACAAGGGCGCAGACACATACACATACACATACAGACACAAGCATACATACAGATGCACTCACACACAGGTATACGAACACCACACACACACACACACACACACACACACACACACACACACACACACACACACGAGAGAGAGACAGAGAGAGAGAGGAGAGAGAGAGAGAGAGAGAAGGACGTACTTGCAGAGAGAGAGAGAGAGAGAAACACGTACTTGCAAGAGCTTTCTTCTTATTCAAACATTTAATCATCCATCGATTTCTTCTCTTTATTTCTCTTCATGAAATTTTCTGTGTCTCTCCGTTTGCCTGCTATCTTGTTTTTTTTAGCTATTTCATAAAGGTTAAAGACGTCATTTTGATCTGCAGCCCATCCTTTTTGTCTGAATATTCATCCATTCATTCATTCATTCATTCGCGCCCCTCGCTTCTTACCGCTGTTGCTTTTTTGCATTCATTTTCTCTCTCTCTCTCTCTCTCTCTCTCTCTCTCTCTCTCTCTCTCTCTCTCTCTCTCTCTCTTGATATTTCAACCTGTCATCTTCTTTCGTTTTTCTCTATGTTGACTGATTGATTGATTGATTCATTTACCCCACCAACTCACCTGTTGCCTGACTCATCGAAATTTAGTTTCAAAGGGAGATGACTGCAGGCGGAAATTTAAACTTAATTACTTAATTACTGTTTCGCCGAAACGAAGGAGACAAACAAATCACAAGACAAAACACGACGCGTTTCGACTTCATTGGTCCTCCTCAAGGAAAACAAACAAAACATTCAAGACAATGAAAACGAAGAACAGACAACCACTTTTGGCCTGAAATTGGGCGCAAAATTTCCCTTGCCTTGAACAACGTTGTTTGTGGGCTCAATCTCTGTAGATATCTTCGTGTTTTTTTTTTTTTTTTTTTTTTTTTAATCTTTGTAGGTTGCAGACTATTGATTTCTGTGTGTTTGTGGATCTTTCTGTGTGTTCCAAGATCATCTTGTCTAAGAAGGCAGGTGAGGTAATTTTTTTTTTTTTTTCTACATGGAAGGTGTTAACCTGCAGGTGTAAGTCTGGAGTTTTCCAAGTTGCAAAAATGATCGATTTCTGTCCATTTGTTTGACTGTCTATCCATAACATTGTTAAAACAGGTGAGTGGATCTTCTTCACATTGAACGGAGTTGCTTGCTACCTCAGTATGTGCAGGGAGCTCTGGAGTTCTTCAGGTCGCAAAATTATTGATTTTTGTCAGTCTGTAAGGTAGCCTCAAAACAGGTAAGCGGATCTTCTTTGCATTGAACAACGTTGTTTTTCGGCTCAACGTCTGCAGGTGGTAACATTTTTGTTTTGTTCTCTAGGCTGAAAATAATAGGTTTCTGTCTGTCTGTCTGTCTGCCTGCCTGTCTGTCTGCATTGGGGTAGTAGCCAGAAACTGAGAAAAAGGACGAGAACGTTATCGCTGTCACTGCAGTCTTCCAATTCTTTTTATAAATAGGGTGGAAGGGATGGGAGGAGGAATACGGGGGAAGAATGGGGAGGGGGGGGGGGGGGGAACTCATCTTTCAAAATGTTATCAAAGAGGAGGACAGGGATAAAGATTCCAAAATTCTTGTAAAAATGAGGGGGGGGGGGGGGGAGGGGGGAGGGAGAGTGGCGGTAGGGACGTGGGAGGGAGCAGCTCTGTGTTGTTTTCCCTCACCTTCGAAAAATTCCTGTAAAATCGTGGATGCGGAGGTGGGGTGGAGGCACACTATGACATACTGTCCATGTTTTTGGGGCTTCAAATGTTGGAGGGATGGGAGATGGGGGTAGAAGGAAGCCCCCCCCCCCCCCCGCCTCCACCCATCCCCCCCACCCCCCCCCCCCCCCCAAAATATTTTTGGTTATGAGAGAGGAAGGGCGGGGGCAAGAAGGCACCGCCTCATCCCTCTCCCGGTTCCGAAGTCTCTGGTCTGTATCTCAAAAACAGTTCAGTGGAACGTCTCACATTGAGCAGAGTTGTTTGTAGGTTCTATGTCTAAAGGTGACTCACTCTGGAATTCTCTAGGCTTCAACATTATGGATTTTCCGCCTGTCTGTCTATTTGCCAACAACTCGAAGAACAGGCGGGTGAATCTTCGTCACATTTAAATAGCTGTTGGTAGCTTCAGCATACACAAATGAGTTCATTTTGACTTCTGTAGTTCGAAAAAATCATTTATTTGCCTGTCTGTCTGTCTGTCTGTCTGTCTGTTCGTCTGTCTGCGTTCAAAAGAGAAACAGGTGAACAGATCTCCTTGCATTGTATAGAGTTGGATGCATACTCAACATCTAAAGGTAAATTATATTTTGAGTTCTGTAGGTCGCAAAATAATGGATTCTCCTTTGTTTGCCTGTCTGTTTTTCCATAACTACCAACAAGTAAATAAAATAAATAGATAAATAAACAATGGCATGTGGATCTTCTTCCCTTTAGACAGTTTTGTTTGTACGCTCAATATCTACCAGTGGTTTACTCGGGAGTTCTCAAGGTCGCAAAAGTATGGATTTCTGTCTGTCCATCTGTCTCTCTATTGGGTTGTATGCCTGCCCCAAACACCAAACTAGGTGAGGGGATCGTCTTCACATTGAACATAGTCGTTTGTAGGCTCAGTATCTGCAGTGAATCACTCTGAAGTTGTCCAGTTTGCATCATCGCGGATTTTCGTCCGCCCTTCTGTCTGCCAATAAATTGATAAAAAAAAAAGAAAGAAAAGAAAAAAAGAAAAAAAAGAAAAAAAAAGAAAAAAAAAGGGGAAAAAAACAGGCAGAAGGATTTTCCTTCAAATCAGAGACAGGGTTATTGTGAAGCTGTCCAACATCTGTAGGTGGTTATGATTTGTGTTCGCTGGGTGATAGAATTTGATTTTCTTCTGTGTGCCTGCCAGTTGCCCATAATTCCCCCCCCACCCCCCCCCCCCCCCCCCCCCCCCCCCCCCCCCCCCCCCCCCCCCCCCCCCCCCCCAAAAAAAAAAAAAAAAAAAAAAAAAAAAAGGCATGTGTATCTCTTTCATATCGAAGAGTATTCTTCGTAGGCTCAATATCTACAGGTGTTTTACTCTTGAGTGTATTCAGTCGCAAAAGTATGTATTTCTGTTCGTTTGTCCATCTGTCTGTCTGTCCGTTGGTCTGTTTTTGCATCACTAAAAAAAAAACAACAACAACAACAAAAAAAAAAAAAACAGGCGAATGGATCGTCTTCAGATTCTTCTTTTTCCTCTTCTGCGTTCCCTGGTCATGCTGGTCAGATAGAAAGTCCGGTAGCTTGGGCAAATCAGCGGTCCGTCGGAGTGAGTCCGCCGTTGTTCAGATTGAGTAGAGTCCTTTGTAGGCTCAATATCTACAGATGCTTCACTCTGGAGATCTCTTGGCTGCGACATTATAGAATTCCGTCTGTCAGAGTCTCTGTCTGTGTCTGTTTGCAAATAACTTTTTTTAAAAAAAATCAAGAAAAAAAGAAGAAAGAAAGAAAAAGAAAAGAAAAAAACCCAAATGGTGAGTGAATCTCCTTCATATCAGACAGAGTAGTTGGAATTCGGCTCATCAACAGGTGGTTACGTTTTGTGTTCTCTAGAACGCAGAATTATTGATTTTGATCTCTGTGTGCCTGGTCTGTTTTACCACCAGATAAAAAAAGGCTTGCAGATCTTTTTCATATGGGAAAGGGTTGTTCGTAGGCTGAGTCTCTACAGGTAGTTCACTCTGGGGTTGTGAAGGTCACAGAAGTATGGATTTCTGTCCGCCCGTCTGTCTGTCTATCTGTCTGTCCGTCTGTCTGTCTGTTTGTCTTTCTGTCCATGTCTCAAAACAAGTGAGTGCATTTTATTCACACTGAGTGAAGTCGTTTGTATGCTCAATATGTAAAGTGGTTGATTCTAGAATTCACTTTAGGCTGCAACACCATCTATACCTGTCTGTCTGTCTGTCAAGTTGATAACTCAAAAAAAAAAAAAAAAAAAAAAAAAAAAAAGGGGGTAAAGGAATTTTCACATCGGTGTTGTTTTTCGGCTCAAAATCAACAGGTGGTTAAATTTTGTGTTGTCATGGCTGCAAAATTTAGTGTCTACTTCTGTGTGCCCGTCTGTCTGCCCATAGCTACCCAAACCAGGTTTGTGGAAATCCTTCACACTGGAAGGCGTTGGTTGTATCCTCAGTATCGACAGCCGCTTCACTCAGGAGTCGTCTAGGTCGCGAACGTACAGAATCCTGTTTGTCCGTTTGTCTGTCTGATTGTGAGTCTGAAAGATATCTATAGAGCGGTTTGTCAGTTTTTACCATTTCTACAGGTGTATGAATTTTTGAGTTCTATAGGCAGCATAATGACATATTTTTGTCTGTTTGTCTGCGTGTCCACGTGAAAAACCATAGGGTTGATCTTCATCAAACTTTAAGTTGTTGCTTTTAGCATCAGCATCTACAACTGATGAAATTCTAAGAAAAAAGCTCCAGGATGACTCATGATTATGTCTGTCAGTCTGACTATCTGAGTGTCTTCCTGTTTGCATGTCTGTCTGTGTCCCTGTCTGCGAGATAACCGGAGAACAGTTGGCTAATCTTCCTGTTTTCGCACCGTTGCTTGTAGAGCTGCTATGTGTGTGCATAGTGATGTTTCTGTCTTTATTTTGAAAAAAACTGGCGAAATGTCAAAGTGGGATAAAGCAGGCAGGTGCGCGAGGGGTTCACATCACCATCCTGGCTGGAGTCACACAGAGTGTGTGTGTGAGCAGACTCGAACAAAACGCCAACATATTGGTGCAGATGCCATCAGCAGTCGCTACTACTTTTACACTGGTGAAGAAAAAACAAAACAAAAACACCCCTACCCTCTCTCCCTCCCATACTGTCCCTTTCCTTCTCCTCTTCTACCTCCAAACCTCCTGCCCCAGAAGCCACCCGTCCTCCTCCACCCTACCCCATCCTTCCCCAGACTATGCTTGTTAAAAATAAAAAGAAGAAGAAAAAAAATGAATGCGACTTGCTTCTGAAGCTTTCTGTGGTTCTTAGTATTGATCTTTTCCCGAGAGACCGAAAACAAGACCGTAAAATACTATCCATGATTCTGGTTGTTATAGACACCTTTTTAGCTTCAGCACGGGATCTTGTGTTCTTCCCTTTACCCCGCTCCCATCCGCTTCAGCAGCAGCAGCAGCAGCAGCAGCAGCAGAAGCAACAACAACACAAACAACAAGAACAACATTAACAACAATTTGAAAAATAACAGCACCTCAACGTGGAGTAAGCAGATTAAATCGTTGTAGTTGGTGAGCGTATGAAATAGGCTAATGCGGCATTGGGAACAAAAAACATAACGATACAAACAAAGAAACATGGGCGGCAAAAAGACTCTAAAAATGAATAAATAAATAAATGATCACACACACACACACACAACACACACACACACACACACACACACACACACACACACACACACACACATAACATTCACCAAAAAAATTAAATACACAAGGAATATGAATATATGAATAAAAGTAGATAAAGAACACCCACCCGTGAGTAATTAGATAAATGAATAAATAAGTAAATAAATAAATAAATAAAAACTACAGGGGGAAAACTCTCCGAGAATGGGACGCATTCCCTGCGTGCTTAGCTATTCTTAACATCAAGAAATTGCGTCCCCTCTCAGACACTAGGAATTTTTCAGAGAAGGAAAAAAAATCAGTTTTTTTTCAACTATTTTTCATCCTATCACAGTTTGTATATGTCGAGCCTATGGATTTCAAATGTTTAGTCATTAAGAGAGCATGACCAATTTTTTTTTTAAAAAAATCGCTAAACTATTACGAATTATCAAGCCTACAGACAGAAATACAGATAGACAGACAGATAGATGCGCAAAGTCAGACACACAACCTGGTCTGAAACAATACCTGTCCTGCAATCGTGCTTATTTTACACACTGCAATCGTGCTTATTTAGTTGCCCACTGCATAGTTTGGCCGGAACCAAAACTAAATCCTTCTCTCGTACCCAAAGTGCATCCTCTCACTCTCTCTCTCTCTACTCGACTGATGCAGGATCACGCGTGCCTGTATAGCAGCAACAATGGTCTGGAGGCAAATGCTAGTCGGCTACATTAAATCTAACAGTTAGTGGAGACCCTGATGATCAGTATCGAACCACATGCTGATATCAAATGCAAGTGGAAAACAGCCATATCTTGTCCTCTTCCGCGCGGTGATTGGGCTTTGGAAGTACAGGGAATACCTTTGGCTCGGCTAGATCAACCCTCACGGGTAAATCAAAGAAGCCATTGGCTGTATCCACGCAACATTATCATCTCGTCAGGTGTTCTTGTTGTCATAAGAGTCGAGTCCTTGCCGTCGTTTTACATGTCGCTGCACATTAGGGCGGGGAAGGAAAGGGAAGGAGTGGGTGAAGGCGTGGGATTCAGGGGGAGTAAGGACAGGAAAATATAGACGTGCAACCGGAAGAGTACAGTTAATTGACAGCTGTGCCAGATTTATCTTCCACCCAGAGGGGAGGGATGGAGAGAGTGGAGGGGAGGATGGGGGGGGTGGGGGGGGGGGGGGGTCTGATAATGAGAAGAGAATCATCCCAGCACGGTAACTCCAGACATTAGGATTCCTTCCTCACAGGAAACAGCCTGAGGAAAGTATCGAGTAGTACGTGCTCGCCGATCGCTCCATCTCCTTTGAACGAGCAGATTTACGGCGGATTTCGGCATCTTCAGCGCGTTTGAATGGCTCGACTGGCGGAATCTACACGTCTCAGGCTGTGACTGTGAATTCCAGTGGTATTCTTGATTAATTCTTGGAAACAAGATGCACCCGAAAACATTGCTCTCTGATGGTTGGTTCGACAGTTGAGGATAGCTGGGTCCCACTTCTTGCACCCGGCTGGTAGGTTGAGCAGCAGAGGGCAGTGATTCCCTGAGGGGGTTGGGGGTGGGGGTTCTTAATTGATCCACGACAGCAGATGGCAGGGATGCGGTCAATGACTGGGACAGTCAGGAGTCCCCCCAGTTGCCAGTCCCCAGTCATGCAAATCAGGGCAGAGGTGTTGTATCTCGCTCAGTCCCTTTGTCTAGTCCAGCCATGACTTTCTCGGCCTGACTCAGGGAAAGCAATTCTCTTGTATTTTTTGTGGAACTGTCCTGGACTAGGAATTCTGACGAGACACATGGCCATGTCAAGCAAACTTACTACTGTTGATAACTGCGAGGAGAGGATCTGGACTGCCAGGGTATGTGTGTTAACTCGCTGTCTGTCACGGTCATTCGTCTCACGCTCCTTCGAAGAGATATGGAGACTCCTGAAGCATTTGCTCTCAATCACCTTGATTTGTCTCTCCCTATCTGATGTGATTCAGTTTGGTATTCACTAGTGAAGTTTGAAAATCACTAGTGAGTTGTAGCCCAGAAAGTATGACGTGAATTCTAAGTGGTCTCATTGTCCCAGCTGGATGTATCCTTTCTTTCTTTCTTTTCTTTTTTTTCTTTTTCTTTCATTCTCCCTTTCCGCCCTTCTTCCTTTCGTTCCTTCTTTCTTTCCTCCTTGCTTTTTCTCCCATTGGTCTGCCTAACATGGACATTATTCAAAGTTGTTTTCAGATGGTGTGGCTGGCTGGCTGACTCTCCACGCGCGGTCTCTCCTGACCCTGCCACAACCGACCTCTGTGGATTGGACGTATGAGGCAGAAAGCTGAAGTTGTACGTGCGCTGATCTCAAACGTTGGACGGGAAAGAGAACATGTCCATGCTGGTAATGTGAGGAGTGTGCTGTGATTCTCGAGCACCCTTTTAAGCTGCGAATCAGCAACATTCTTCGTCATCCCCAAAGTTTCTTTGCTGCGCGGATTATAGATCTAACAACTTCAACAACACCCACAGTGACACATGAGCACGTGAACTGAAATCAGCTGAGAAATTCGATTTATTTTGCTTCTGCTCAAATCTTCCCGCGTGATTTAAGTAGGCTACACGTCATTGTGTTGACAAGAAGAAGACAAAATCTATCAGCACCAAAATAGAAAGGAGAAACTGACAAACGGAAACTGCTGAAATCTCCTGTCGTGACAATCACTTGGAAGCAGACGACTGCTAGCCTATTGGCACATTCTTTCCCTCGGGACGTCCGTTAGGGGTGGGGGTGGGGGGAAGTCATCGGAAGTGTTTCACCAGGGGACGGAAGTCTAGCCCCGGGTTGTCAAGACTGTGTGACAGCGAGCGATCCAAGGACAAAAAAAAAAAACAAAAAACAAAAAACAAAAAAACAAAAACCGCCGTAGCTTGCATGGAGGGAAGATTGCCTAATTTCGCTGCCTGCTGTTTTACTGGCGTGCCGTTTTAAGACGGTGTATTTGACTGGTTTTGGGTCTCAAGACGGTGCTGATTATTACCGCAAGACACCACCATGACAGTGACGGGTGAGTTCTAGTGTTGACGGATGTGTTTGTTTGTATGTGCCATGTTGACTTTGTGCTGTTGACGTACCCTGTCTTTCTGTTGTCTCTGGTTTAAAAACACTTTCCCATTTTCTTTCGGCAACATATTTTTGTATGTGCTAATGTTTGCACAGTTCGGGGTCTAGAGAAGGCCAGACATTCTTCTGTAGAAAGACGTAATGGAAAACAAACAACGTGAAAAGAATACAGATCCTGAAGAGATTTATTCACGACCAGACCGGTTCTTTTCGTCCCAGAAATCAATATTTTTTTTTTACCCAGTGTCAACAGGATGTCATCGAAGCAAGCTTGAGAGAGAGAGAGAGAGAGAGAGAGAGAGAGAGAGAGAGAGAGAGAGAGAGAGAGAGAGAGAGAGAGAGAGAATGTGCGTGCGTGCGTGTGTGTGTGTGTGTGTGTGTGTGTGTGTGTGTGTGTGTGTGTGTGTGTGTGTGTAACAAATTCTGTCGTGATCCTACGTAATCGGATCGGTATGAATTCTCTCTCTCTCTCTCTCTCTCTCTCTCTCTCTCTCTGTCTCTGTATGTCTCTCTCTGTGTCTCTGTCTCTCTCTGTCTCTGTTTGTCTGTCTGTCTGTGTCTGTCTGTCTGTTTGTGTCTATTTCTCTCCTTGTGTGTGCATATAAATGCATATATAATAGATAGATAGTTAGACAGACATATCGATTATTACACTCTTTTTTCCTATTGTATTTGATTTCCTGCAACGATGTCCATGTTCATGCATCCGACAATGTCTACCATCATTAATAATGTAGCAGTCATGTTTCAATACCGTTTTTAGAGACGTGACAAAAAAAACTGATTCCATTTATTCCATTTTTGCTTGATAAAGGACATTTGTTTGTTATTTCTCTCTTTTGACAAAATAATTGATATGCAAGACATTTTTGTTATTCCTATAGACTTTCCAGTCTTATCGGTTACGCATCTGCATTTCTAGACTACGCAAGTGACTGTTTCCTGAAAACCTTATTCAGTACAATTACTTTTTATCACGCTTTACGAATATGACGCATATTGTGCTTGTGTAGCCAATATCCATCTGTTAATCTGATAGCCGACCTCTGTCAGTCTATCTGTCTGTCTGTCTCAGTCAGTCTGTCTGTCTGCATGTTTGTCCGTCTATCGGTCTGTCTGCCGGTCTGTCTGCCTACCTGTCTGCCTCTCTGTCTCTCTTTGCCACTGTATCATACTCTGTCTGTCTATCTATCTATCTGTCTGTCTGCCCGCCTGTCTGTCTGCCTCTCTCTCTCTCTCTCTCTCTCTCTCTCTCTCTCGGTCTGTCGGTCTGTCCTGTCTGTCTGTCTGTCTGTCTCTCTCTCTCTCTCTCTCTCTCTCTCTCTCTCTCTCTCTCTCTCTCTCTCTCTCTCTCTCTCTCTGCACGTGGAATCCGCTGTTCAACAACAGACCACTATGTGTCGTCGTCTCCGACGTGCCGACATTACGTGACTGTATAAGAGACACATTGTATAGCGAATACAATGCTTCGACTGATTGTACTCGGTTTTGTTCTTTAACGTTTCTTTTCCCAGAATCATTATCAACTGTTTTTTTTTTTCAATTTCTCTGAGTATACTTAACAATAATGTTCCGATGTTGTTCTTGAACACAATATCAACTTTAAATATTTAGATTATGGGGAAATAATTTAGACAATTTATTGATAACGGTTTGTTTACATGGAAATGGTGAACATGGTGATGAGATTAGTGAAACACATATTGTCCAGTCTTATTTTTCTCTCGATCACATCGCGAACTGGATCATATGGACATATTTTTTTTCAAAACGCTTTGCAAAGTGCAGGGAAAGTAAATGTTCGTTCTCCTAGGCTGGCTCACTCCGGAAATAATGGAGGCCGTGACATTCTGGGACGGAGTGAAATATGAATTCAAGCGGCTGTACTGGAAAACAAGAGAATGAAACACCGAAAAAAAAGACCCAGAATCACTGGTCTTATCAGTAACTCAAAAAACAAAGAATAGTTTAGCTGAAGGTTAACTGCTACAGCTTTGCTTTGACACACGAGGTCATTGAAACTGAGCATAAATCAGGAAGCAAATTACAAGACCATCACAGCTGATAACCAAACTCGTTGGAAAATCAATTCTGGAATCTAGCTGACTCCGTGGCCAAAAAATCAGACAAAGCATACTCCACGGAAAACTATGGTACTCCTCCATTTCCCCAAGTTGTGCAGCAACGGGTTTAAATCAGGTGAGTCATTGGAAAAAGCTTCGTTCGATGTTCAAGTAGTTGGCGCTCTCGTTACAAGTTTCGAGTGAACAAAATGCCACAAGACCAGACAAAGTGGTCATCTTTATTCTAAACCTTGCACACCTCGTATTGTTGAAGCTCTCACATCCATGTATATACATAGAACAAGGTATATTACGACCTGCTGTCAAATCAGACACAGTATTGCACTGCCTATGTCAATAAACTACAGACAATTGAACGACTTCAAACCTTTTTCATTACTCTCCGTGGTATTTACACCTGTTGACAATATTTTCACATATCTGCCTGTTAAAACATGTTCACAAACACCCTTATGCAATATCCTGAGATCCATCATCTTTTCTATCCCTGTGGATTGCAATGTGACGTCTAACATTCATGCCAAACAGCCGTTTCTGTGTCGATCGCTTTATCTGCAGTCAGTCAAGTATAAATTATGAAGGCTGTTTTCCTTGAATTGAAAAAGACATTCTATCTTGTCAACCAAAAAATAACACACGGAAAGTTAGCGTTATATCTCCAAGAGCGGGACACACCATGTTTCTTTAATCCAGTCTTTCCAGCTGAACACAGTGGCAGCTTCTGAACAAGAGTGTTCCAAGGGTCTGTTTTAGGGCCCCGTGTATTTTGTTTATTGATAAGTGATCTGTCACTGTCTGTATCAGACCCCAGTCTCTTATTTCACAATTTGTTGAAAGGTTTTTGATGGTTTATGATATGATATGCTTATTGATAATAATTATAATACTTTTGTTAGTCAGACCTATCCCATTGAAAAGCAGCAGACCTGTTTTCAGCCTAAAACTCTTTTCAACTCGGTTGAGACAAAGTTCCTAAATAGTGTTATTACAACTCGATACTTCATCCTCAGGAGACAAAAAGCACGATAACTTCTAAGTAAAGGCACCATTGAAGGCTTGTACTCTCAATCGGATTGTAGAAAGCAAGACCATAGAGCAAGCGCCATGAGCATAGTGTCCACAGACTGACAGAAGATGAGGAACAGAAGCGACAGTCTCACGGTGAAACACGTGTTAACGCATAGGTTTGCCGTCCTTTCTGGCCAAACAACTGAAGCCTTACATAACGGCAAATTTACAATGCTGGCAATATTAGAGCTGTGCTGAAAAACCATTGTGAAAAAAGGAAAACTCAACTGCATCAACAGAAGAGGAGTGGAAACGCCATATTCCTCCTTATCAACCTCAAAGAAGCAAACTGAAATTAATATTCTGCCACTGACTCTGATAGACATGTTCAAACCATATTCTGCATTTTCAGAAACGTCTATGTGGAATTCTTTCCACCTCAAAGTAAATAGTAAATAGTACATTTCACTGTATACGAAAAAGAAAACAACAACAACAAACAACAAACGAAAAAAAAAAACCTGCGAAAGGTCACGAAGACAATTACAGATATGTCTGCACAGGCAGTCTGCACTGGCAACATTACTTTGCAGTAACCATTTAAACTGACAGCAGTCCTAGACGTGGTTATAGTTGCTACATTCATAACCAAAATGAAACAAATAAGTATGAATGACGTGTATGACATAAAGTGTTTCGTCTGCTTGGTTGTCAAGAGGAAAAAAATTTTCGGTGTTGAGGAAAATGTTTCAGTTGTTGTACTACTGCTCTGATGCAAACTACTATCAAGCTTTTATTCTGCTTCCATGTAAATATGCAGGGAGGATAATCAGCAGTAACGCTCAGATTGTCTGGAATGTAAACAGCACTACACAACACAATACTAACGATAGACCATGATCATATTGCACAAGTCAACAAATTGCCGACGTCTGAAGAGCGCGCGCCCGTGAGAGAAATGGAAGAAAGATACATGGTGCTATCACTCCTCGGTTGGAAATGCGTTCCTTTCTGATTCTCTTGGAAATCACTCTCATGCTCAGAAAGTAGGCTCTGAGTCCCAGGACATTCATGTGGGGGTGATTGTTTTTTTCCGTGACAGACCACTCCACCCTAAAGATACTTTTTCTCATTCACGTATCCAGCTGTTAAACCTGGCAGCAGGTGTCATTATGATATGAGGTTTACTGGTGCTACTGGCATTGCACGCTTTGTCTGCGTTAGCAATCACCAATTGATCCCCACTTTGCTTTTGCCAGACAAAGTTATGATTGGTTAAAAATCCCCATAGCTTCCCTTCCATGCAAAAATGCTGTCTGGTTCTAGGTATCAGTAATGGGAAGACCAAAATCGAACTGCTGCAAGGCTGAGCAGTCTTTTAAATTTGCATGCACGTTTCCTGTGGTTGGCCTGTGTAGCTTTCTTCCAGACCCTTGCTTTATTCTCTCAGAATTGAGAGCCTGACTCATGAATTGCAAGTCTGTGATTGCACCCAGATACTGAATGTGTCTGGATGGTTTCAGCTCTGACATTGGAGGAAGGATCAGGAACCCCAACCTTCGTGGAAAAACCCGTGTCAATGATATTTTTACAGATTTTTGCTCTATGAAATCATACAGCAACCTGTCACCCCCCCCCCCCCCCCCCCCCCCCCCCCAAAAAAAAAAAAAAAAAAAAAAAAAAAAAAAAAAAAAGCTGTGAAGGTATGTTCTTTCCTGTACTGCTGAGCAAACACAGGTTTCATTAGTTTTGTGAACAGGCAAGCGGCCGAAGTACGAGCATCACGCAGAGCTTTATGTTATAATGCTGACCTCTCCATTCAGATCTGAGCTGTTTCTGGATTTATGAACATATGGCTATGGAGCGGTAAGCATCTTTGAAATCAGACGAGTAGTTTCCGAATATTTGGGTGTACAGACTTGGAGTTGTAAGCATCTTTGAGGTAAACTGGCCTCATGTAAACTTGTTTCAAACAAGAATGTAAGCAGTGGTCAATGTTTTCCACTTTACAATGGTTATAAATACGTCACTGTTCAGCCTTTAAATTAAGGCTAATCCTGAGTGACCCATCATTCTTTTTCCAAGAAATGACTGAAAAACTAACGGCTTCCTCTCTTTTTTTTCCTTTTTTACATGCTAATATCATCCGTTTTGAAGACAGTTTTCGAACTCCATGGTGAATGATGCTGCTCTCACTTTCACCGAAAAGATGTGTGTAGGATACTGATGATGTGCTCAGACTGTCCAGATGGCAAATCCTACTGAACTTTTACACCTGTCACTACTATCAGAATATAGCCAGAACCGAATCTTTAATACTGCCTGCACAAACTCTGGAAGTACACATTCAAGAGAAGCAGTAAGATGTGATAACAAAGCCAAACTTTACTCACCTCTGCAGCTTAGCAGGTGAGACTGAACTTGATGTCACGTCTGTCCCCCTATATTATCGTTGAAACGCTCTTCAGATGGTCTCTGGGCAGCCAGTAGATGTGTCTGGGGTTTTGACAGTTCTGTTTTCATACAAATCCATTCGCAATGAAACTCTGCTGATAACTTGTGCAATTTCGCTTGTCTAGAGCGAAAGAAGCACCAGTCTGCCATGTTTCAGGGCTTTTGAAAGAGTTATGCCAGTTGTCTCCAAATGATTAACGGGGCTAATTCATCGCAAATCTTGGCAATGTTTTTGTTTACAAATGGGCTAGTGTCCACCCATCGGCGCGTGGAAATTTCCCAAGAGGCCAGTCACATCAGCGCAGCGGTTCCAGTCCTCAGCACGCAGTGGTGTGTGGCAGCAAACAGCAGCGAGTTTGCCGCTGGCATCGCTTCTATCGCAGCTTGCCAGCAGAGCACTGAATGTGTGAGCTTTCGATCCAGTTCCGTGTATGTTGTGGCATCTGAGTCAGGAATTTCCGATTAACAGTTAGCCGTCGTGTCGGCGCAATTTTCAGATTTATAGTACATTTCGAATTGTTTCTACAAAAAAACAAAACAAAAAAATGTATCTGAGGGTTTTCCCTCAAATCTTTCGTTAACAACTCCTGCCAATTTTTCCAGTTCAGTTTGTTTTACCCACACGTTCTACCGTTTTTTGTCTACGTTTTTACTGTCATATACAAGGGTAGGAGGATTACCCAGATTTTCACTTTGTGTGATCTTGGTTCACTGACGTCAGAAAATTGTCTTCTCGTTCATCGAAATCTTCCTCTTAGTGAATGCTCACAGTTTTCGGGGTCCT
>JADBJO010002826.1:47500-50000 GCA_016801955.1 Conus betulinus | reverse complement strand
TGTCACTGCTTCTACCTCCACTGTTAGACTTGAAGTTGCTTAACTGTGTGCACCATTGTCTTCCTGGATAGTTCGGCCATTTTCCTTCGCAGTGTATCCCCAGCCTGACTTGCCTTCGGTGGCGGAATCAGTAGTATATTTAACAATTTTCTTCCTGCATCCGAGATTTTCCACCGTCTAAATTTTGCGTTGGTTTTGCCTTCTGGCTATTCTCGACAGTACCTTCCAAGCTCTGGAGCCATGGCAGTTTGATAGAGGTGTTTGAAGTGGTCTGGATGCTTTTTCCCATTCCTTCGTTTATGAGTTCTGCTAACAGGCACACAAGCTGTATATTGCCTTCTGCGTGTCCTATATATGATTTTCAGTGTCCTAGACGACTGTCTTTGCTTTCCTTGACTGCTGCATGTAGTGGGTTTTGTGGATTTTTAAGTGATCTGAAATATACCTTCGCTTGTTTTAGCTTGTGTCTTGCCTGCATTGAAGGAAGGTCAAGCACGTATTACATAGTTTGAACTGGTGTGTTCTTCGTGGTTCCAAAGATCAATCCTATTGCTTCATTTTGAATTCTTTCTACTTTAAGAAGATGGCTCTTGGACAGTGTTGTCAGCCCTACCCCACAGAAAACATACTGAGCACAACTGTGTGACACAATCGGTAGAGATGACGCTGTTCAGCGCCTTTAGCTGCCATTGCTTTCGTGGAAGAAAGGCCATTTCTGCATATAAGAACAATATTCTCAACATATTTTCTAAAGTTAGCATTCTATCAAAGCTATATCCAAAAGAATAGGTTGTCAATTAATTCAACTGCTTTTCAATTGAAGGAAACTGGTGAGGGTACTTGTCCTGGTGTCTTGTTGTTGAGAGTGCAGACCAATGTCTGGGTTTTTGTAGGGTTCATAGACGATCCAGTTTCTTAATACCACTGAGCAATGTTGTTCAACTGTTGTTGAACGGCTTTCATTCTTTTCTTGTGCAATCTTTGATGTTTTATAACGCAGACCGTCATCTGCTAGTATCAACACTCGAGCAAGTCTGTTTCCATTCAGCTCTGTGATGCCTTTAGTGCAAACATTGTGTAAAACAGGGGAGAGAGGAGAACCTTGAGGTAATCCCATACAGAATTTATGAGGTTCAGACGTCCAGTCTCCACATCGCCTTGATCATTCTGGAGGAGTTGATATTAGTTTGAACCCCATCTCTCTCTCTCTCTCTCTCTCTCTCTCTCTCTCTCTCTCTCTCTCTCTCTCTCACACACACACACACACACACACACACACACACACACACACACACACACACACACACACACACACACACACACACACACACACACACACACACACACACACACACACACACACACACACACACACATGAACGCACGCACATGCACATAGACACACACACACACACACACACACACACACACATACGCACGCGCGCACACACACGCACGCACGCACGCACTCACACACACACACTCTCGCACTCACGCACACACACACGCACACACACAAACACATACACGCACGCACGTATTCACGAACGCGCGCTTTCGCGTGCACACACACACACACACACACACACACACACGCGCACACACACACACACACACACTTTTTTTCTCTGTATCTGCTGTCTGAAATGGACAACGACTAAGGCCGAGCGAACGAAAACCATTACAATTGATTATTCTTTTAAAAAATATAGTCACGAGAAGCATGTCATGAACAAAATCTATTACGATTTCTCCGACAACAAGACCTTTTTCTTTTTTTTTCCCTTCACTTCTCAACATATCTCTTTCCTCCTCCCCCTCCCCGTGCCCCTCCTCCTCCCCGCCCCTCTCTCTATCTTCTCCCCCTTACCTCACTATCGCCTCATTCTCACCTTGCACCTCTCTCTTTGTTCCTATCTTGCCCTTCCTCTTTTCGCGCAATAACCTGTTTTTGGAAGACTTTAGAGGCTGCACGAAAGATCGAAACTTTGGATCAATATTTCCCCAACTTCAGGAAAGGGGAAACTCGATAAATGTTATACTCTGGAGAAGAGAAAAAGTCGGTCTATTTTCTAAAGTATAAGAGGACGAAAACTGGAAAAAAAAAAGAGTGGAGTATAACTTTTTTATATATATACATAGGCGAATAGTTGGAAGGTGGTTATTGGAATACCGGAAACTCAACAAACCGACAGACAGAAAACATGAAGGGAAGGGCGACAGACAAATGAAGTACAGGGTCAGTCGACTGTGCATCAGAAAAACTCTTTTGCTTGGTTGGACATGACGATCTTGTTAGTTATAATTAATACAGCTGTTGTCATGATGGTTTTTGTTGTCTGGAAGACAAAAACTACACAGAGCAGAACTCGCAAGAACGCTTCAGCATATCAAAAATATATATCAAAACCCAATAAGCGTATATACTGATATGCCAGAGATGCACTTAGAACGACACGTATTTGAAACTGTATTGTGCTGTACTATGTTGAACAGCAGA
>JADBJO010002826.1:40000-42500 GCA_016801955.1 Conus betulinus | reverse complement strand
CGGGCGCGTGTGTACTTGCATGTGCGTGTGCGAGCTTATGCGTCTGTACGTGTGTGTGTGCGTGCGCGAGTGTGAATGTGTGCGTGCGTGTACATGTGTATGCACATGTGCATGCGTACGCGCGCGCACGCGCGCGTGTGATTTTGTGTGCGTGTTTGACGGGCGCAAGCGCGTCTGTGTGTAATGTGCGCACATGCGCGCAAGTACATAAATAGAAACACGCACGCCTATGCGTGAACATGCAGGCACGAACACAACTCTCTCTCTCTCTCTCTCTCTCTCTCTCTCTCTCTCTCTCTCTCTCTCTCTCTCTCTCTCTCTCTCGCGCGCGCGCGCGCGCGCGCGCGCGTTTTTTTTGTTACCTTACTGCACTACTCCTTTGCGTGAGGACATAAGGAAATGTTACGATCTTATTTGTTCTTGTTAACCTTCGATTTGATACACACTGGGAATAATTGTGTACTATTTGTTTGCAGGAAAGGAAGAGGGAAATGTTATTGTTCTGTTACCCCCCCCCCTTGTCACAAGACCTCTTTGGCAATTACAATAAAATATCAAAATGTCAAATGTTTCACACACACACACACACACACACACACACACACACACACACACACACGCACGCACGCACGCACGCACGCACGCACGCACGCACGCACGCACGCACCGCACCGCACGCACGCACGCACGCAGATACGTGCGCTCCCATCTCTCCCCTCCCCATTCACACACACAAGCAGGGAAAAAGTCCCACAAGACAGGCCAAACCACTTTGGGTGTGGGTCTGAAAAAAATGATTGTGATCAGACAGTTTCCTCGCCGTGTGTTCACTCCAGCCTCCAGACACCCCTCTGAATCTGTCCGTCCAGGTGGAACCGTTTTCTCCCCCAGTCTTGCACTTTCCTCTGTGATTTCAAGAAAGTCTTGGACAGTCAGGTGGGAACGACAGAGAGAGGGGCGTGGGCGTATTTTTAGGCAGATGATTTGGACTCAGTGTTTGAGCGTAATAGGAACAATAACAAAAGTTTTTTTTTTTTTTTTTTTTTTGCCTGTTGTACGTGTATGTACGGGAGCCACTAAGGCGTTTGTGCCTAAATTACATCTGTGAACTGGGATCAATGTTTTATGATCTAGATCTGGATTTGGATGCGTTTTGGAAAGTAGCCAGTACTGTGTTTTGTTGTCAACGAAAATCGAGGGAGAGCACGAAAAAAAAAAATCTGATAAGTAGAAGCAGAATCCTACTGTGTACATTCCCCTCCTGTCTGATGACCTGGTGTAGGACTGAGCTGCAGCAAATGAAACCACGAGGTAAGCAAAATGCCTTTCACTCCTGTAGGACCTAACCCTGCCCTCAGTCCTACCTGCACCGAAATGAAACTATCTGTCATCACTAGATCCTTTGGAGCGAGTAGGGAAGAAGTAGAACCGGGGGGGGGGGGGGGGGGGGGGGGGGGGGAGATATGAAGACGTGTGTGTGTGTGTGTGTGTGTGTGTGTGTGTGTGTGTGTGTGTGTGTGTGTGAAATCCATTACTGACTTCCCTGACACAGCCTTTTCAATTCCTCAACTGTTCTTGGGAAGAACCTGCTTCGGATCGTGTCTCTGACTCTGAGGTCTTTCTTGCGGCAGCAGGTGTTGCTTCTTGCTAGTGTGCTTTGTACTTGCATCTAGCTGTTGGTTTGATGAGCCTTCTTTTGTCATTTGCTGAACCTGATGTTCTGCATGGAAGCCTGGCGGTTGGTCTCTGACTATCCTGAACAAGAAATCCCATCGGTGTTGTTTTCAGTATTCCTTTTGGGGAGGACAGACCTCGTCGAAGATGTCAGAAACACAGACTAGACAACGTGACTGACAGTCTTCCTGTCATACAGTATGCTACTTTCTGCCTGACTCCTGCAGTTCAATGTATTTTTGCAGGTGGGGGTCCTGCGCAGCAGTGCTGGACTTATGCTAGTTTTGCCGCGTCTTCCTGAAGATGGAAGTCCATACAACCTAGCTGTATTTTAAGAGATCGAAGAAATGTGATATTAGCTGTTCTGGCGTTTCTATGATTATTTCTAGGTTGGAATTAGCTTCTTTTTTAATCCTGCTTATACACTGAGACGAGGAAATGTAGGCACGTGTAAGTGTGAATATACTTTCTGGGGGATGTGATTATTCACCTGATAGAATGTTTCTTTCTTACGCTAAGATTGCTGTAAGAATTCACTTTCCATTCCTAAGTCCACGTTTCCAATTTTTTGATGTCTTCGTGCATAGTCATGCGATCTGTTTCCATGTGGGTCTCTTTATATAGAAGACACACGCATCACACCTGAGACTGGGCTTAATTAGGGAAATCACTTATGAGGCATGAAATGAAATTTGACGCAAGAGAGTGCCTTGAGGGACTCCACATTTGACATGCACTTCTAATAGCAGGCCATCGACCGCCACTTCTATACTTTATAGCGTGAAAAAGACAGTGAGCCACTGATAGAGGTTTCACCAATGCCATG
>JADBJO010002826.1:27500-30000 GCA_016801955.1 Conus betulinus | reverse complement strand
CAAGAAGAAGAAGAACAACAACAACAACAACAAGCAGAACAAGAAGAACAAGAAGAAAAGAAGGAGAAGAAAAAGAGAAGAAGAAAGAATCACACAACTAGTCTAGGGAAGCAAAATAACTTTAAGGATCAACTTACATTGAAACAAATATAACAATGTCTACAATGCGTACCTACAAGAACGTCAGTGTGAAAAAAAAAGCATAGTAACCGTAAGAAAGCGTTTACACAGACATTTTTCATCTGTCAGTGCTACAAATGTAACCGACTACATTGAGATGCTATGAGTGTACTTTATTCATAGCAGGTGTTTTTTGTACAGCAAAAATAACTACAAAAGTTGTTTGTATATTAGTATGAATGCACATAAGTACAGCAAAGCTGTTCTGAGGATTATGATCAGGTGCTTCACAAAAGAGCGCTGCTTTAAAGAGGTACGTCAGTCAGTTCTTTATAGGTGTGTTGAAATGAAACATAATAATACCCAGAAGCCAGTTAGTCCACCCCAAGGACAAAACAGACATATTGGACAAATCAGGGTTGATATACAAGATAGACTGCCAGGACTGTGACCAAAGTTACATTGGTGAAACTGAGCGCAACCTGCACAAGAGACTAAAGGAACACACACGTGAGTCCTCTCCAGTGGGTGAACATCTGACCCACGCCCAACATCAATTTGAAAAGGACAACGTGCAAGTGCTCGACAGAGAAGCAAGATGGTTCCAGAGGGGAGTAAAGGAGGCAGTCCACATCGCCGCCAGGAACCCCACCCTTAACCGCGACCGGGGCCGGCACAACCTGCCATCGGTGTACTCCTCACTCAACGGGGATGCATGTCATTCAACAGTGAAGCTGAACGTACCTGTTGATGCGAACGATGCGTTGATTCTTGTGACGGTTGTGCGGTTTTCCCGAAAGAAACGACGCAACAAGGAGTTTTACCCTCTGCCAGAAAGACCTCACGACATGAACTCCTGTGCTTTTTAATGTTGGACATAAGACAATGCTGCCCATTTATCTATATATCCCTGTTTGCTGCCTCGTCTTCAGCGTCACTTCATTTGCATTACACCCAACGTCACTCCTTCCATCTCAGCATCAACAGTCACATGTCGGCTTGTCCCGTCAGAGCTAGGGCACCGGTGATTCACAGGGGGGGAGGGGGGGGGGGGATGGAATTAATGTCAAGTCATCGTCAGGGACCGGTCAGAGAACATTGCACTGCTACTCGGTCAACCCGATAGTGTCAATAAGCTGGCCTCTTGTACTCCAACATACGTAGGACACTACCTGTTAAGCCTCCGACTGAAGACAATAATTGCTTAATGGTGGAGCCGGTGTGAATGAGAGCGTCTCTCTTACTGGAGGGCGACACCACAGCTGTCCAACGAGAATATCAATGAGCTTGCTACTGGGCATGGACGATGATGAGGAAACGGAACGTGCGATCAGCATGAGAGCAGATCATGAAGGGCCTTAGAGTCTGATACTTCTTTTAAATGCTGGTCGATGAGAATGAGGGTGATGGCTGTGATACTATTGGATACAGTGAGATTCCTTTCTGGTATGCAACTGTATGACAGGGATGTACTCTACGCTCATAATGTATCCCGGCGTCAATCAGGCCCGAGTGATGGGGGTACCTGCAGCGTTCGTCAAAAAACTTTGAACAACATTCGCGAAGAAGACGCCTCCACTATGTGGGAAAAAAAAACCTCAACTGTGTGGTTCCAGACTTCGTCATTGATCCCGGCGCAAATTGAACTCTGGGCAGGAGCCAGTCATGGGGTAACCCCCCCCCCCCCCCCCCCCACAAATATCAATGAATCTGATGGGAATCGAACCCACGACTTCCCAGTCAGGAGTCCGCGACGCTAATCACTGCGCCATGGCGGCTGGCACGCTCTCTCTCTATCTCTCTATTCTCTGCCTTTCCATTGTCAGGCAATGATATACGCTTATTTATAATTGAGAACGTTCTGGAAAAAAGCCATGGGAACATTCTATCTGTTAGAATGAAAAACAAACAAAGCAAAACAATATAACGTGAAATTCACAAGAATCTTCGACTGTAAGATCATGATACTTCATCTCTGAATCTGCTGTCCACTCTCTCCCTGATATCTCCTCTTAAGCCGACGACTCTTGAAGTACTTTGCTACAGGGGAGGAAGACATCATGTAGTATAACCATCTTTCTCCTGAAGGGAGATGACAATCCACAATTCTCTGTCTTTCTTTCCGTTTTGAGTGAAGGCTCGTAAGAACAAAAAAAAAAGACTAACAAAATTTATATATTCCTCTCGACATCTTTGCTAGAGGGGCATAAACCCGTCATTCGATGGTCAGTGTCTAAACGCTGTCTTCTCTGTGCTCCTAGGTCACTGCATTGAAGGGAAGGTCTTTTTCTTCCTGTTTATCAATCCAGGCACGAAACAAACTGGATGTTGCATCATTAACAAGAATGGTGGTCCGAAAGGTGGAGGTTTCAACAATTAG
>JADBJO010002826.1:5000-22500 GCA_016801955.1 Conus betulinus | reverse complement strand
GCCTTCGTCAGCACCAGCTCCTGGGAGACAAGGATGGGAGGGAAAAGGAGGGGGCAGAAGAGGAGAGGGAAGGGAGCGGGGTGTTGGAGGGTGTAGAGTAGTTGTATGGTTGTATGGTTACCTGATTCCTTTCAACCCCCCACTCTGCTCCCTTCTATGACTAAGTGGATTTCAGTGAGAGCGAAGGAGTCTGAACTCTTTCACTGATTCCGCTGACATAGTTTGTACATGAGGGCTGCTGCTCCATTCTTCAACTGTTTCTGGGAACAAACTGTTTCTAAACATGTCTGTATTCCAAAGTCTGTGTTGCACCAACAGATATTTTTCTTTCTTTCTTGACAGTACGCAGATATTCTTGGTTTTTGTAATTGCTTCTGGCTTGATAAGCCTTTTGTTTACGATTGGCTTAACATGATTTTCTGCTTGAAGTCCCGAAAACTGCTCTCTGACTATCCCGGACACATGTCAGTGTTATTTCCGGCATTTTGGTTGGTAGGACAGACCTGGGTCATGGACGATGTCAGAAACACAGACTGGGGAACGGGTTTGGTAATAGTGTTATTGTAGAGCGTGCCGCTCTCTGCTGGGCTCGTTGTGGCTTTTCAATATCCTTTCGTGTCCCGGGTCCACCACAACAGCAGTGCGCTCTTCTTCTACATTGGCAATGTCTGTCTGAAGTCAGGGTCCCACACCAGACAACTGCACTTTAAGAGAGAATGAAGAAATATGACATAGACTGTTTCGTTAAAGGACACATGACAAAACCTGTTATTTTACCTTATCATTTCTAGGCTGGATGTTTTTTAAAACCTATCAATAGGATCAAACCAGGCAATTTGTCTGTGCAGATTTACACGCATATTGTGATGTGAGTCCACCGTCTGTAGGATGTGATTATTCAACTGATAGAAATTAAATGCTTTATTTCTCACTCATACCTTTTTCCAAATGTATGTCCAGGTCTGCAGCTCACGTTTTTTCTCATCGCACCTGAGAATCGCTGCACACAGGAGATACTCATCGCACCTGAGAATCGCTGCACACAGGAGATACTCATCGCACCTGAGAATCGCTGCAGCACACAGGAGATACTCATCGCACCTGAGAATCATACCTTTTTCCAAATGTATGTCCAGGTCTGCAGCTCACGTTTTTTCTCATCGCACCTGAGAATCGCTGCACACAGGAGATACTCATCGCACCTGAGAATCGCTGCACACAGGAGATACTCATCGCACCTGAGAATCGCTGCATGCACACAGGAGATACTCATCGCACCTGAGAATCGCTTAGCACACAGGAGATACTCATCGCAATGAGAATCGCTGCACACAGGAGATACTCATCGCACCTGAGAATCGCTGCGATTAGGGAAATCACTAATGTGGTAGAAATATGCATCTGGACGTAAGACACTGTCTGGAGGGACTCCAGATTCAACATGTATACCTCCTGTGAATGCAGGCTGCTGTCTTCATGCTTTTTGGTGATGATGAAGACAGTGAGCCACTGATGAAGGTTTTCACTGGCGCCACAACTGTCCAGTCTTTCAAGTCATTTCACACGAGACATCGCACTGAGAGTCATTCAGAAATCTGTGCCAACCTGGATATTCTTGTTAGAACTTGAGCATAGGTCATGGATCTGAGTATGATCTGTTTCTCATGAACAGTATTGTTATAGCTTCTTAACAAGTTTTGTCAGGTGGATGCAGATGATGTATTCTAGTAGTGAACATTATATGGATGTGGGTGATTCAGGCCAGTAAAGGCAGATAGATCTACACTAGCTGTTCATCTTTCTTCTGAAATGCTGGTTCTATATATTTGCAGTAATCCAGTCATTTGATGACATTTCTGTGTCATCTTATCTTTGAAAGCCGCAGGCAAGGCCTTAAGCCTGCTGGAGTTTGTATTTATACAGGATCCTGTCGTCTGAGCCTAATCATCTTATGAGTTTGGATATTCTTCAGCAACTTCTCAACACCATGTTTGGAAATGAGGAAATGGTAAGAAAGTAGAATATCAATGGGCGGCGCTAAAACAGATAAAACGGACTTGAATCAGTGAACTCCTATTGTGCCCACATCTTTCTGTCTCCAAAAGACGCCACTTAACTTGAGTGGGATCACTGTGACGTTAACTTGCTTCATATGTACTTCCCAAAACTTCAGTGCTGTTTTGATGAAGCTGTCGTGCGTGAAACTATTAAAGAGATCACGTTCTGCTTGGCACAAAGAGTGTTGGCATTCTCTCTTAATATCCCTGTGGTTAGTCCATACTCCGGTTCTTTCGGCTTGTTGTACAGCTTCCTCTTCTTTCTCAGCAGTTTCTTCAGCCAGTGTTGACCCAGGGCAGGTCGTGTTTTCCAGATGGTATGACAGATCGTAGATACTGTTCGCTAGCTTCCAGCAGCTAGTCCCAAAAACGTTTTCATCATCTGCTGAATCTGTCAACAGCGTGGTGACCCTCTCAAAGACCTTGTCCACCGCTAGTCTCAGCCCGACCCAATCTGCTCGCCCAGACAGGTCTTATTTCCCTGGGGGTTTCTGTGTGGGAGACGATGTGACACAGAGGGTGCATGGTCTGACAGGCTGGCTGCTTTACCGACGCCTTGAGGTATGCAGGGCTGGATGTTAATATCAAATCAAGGTGGCTGTTTCCTCTCTGGGCAGATCATGAATGAAATCAGGTCTGAGTTTTTTTGAAATTGTACCTGCTGTAGACCTATTTGGCGTTGTTGACTACATAACACAGGTTAGCCTTGCACGGATATGAAAATGTTATTTAATTATAAAGAGAGTTCAAATTTGTTGATATTTAGTTATAAGCAATGAGTTAAAAAGGATCAATTGTAGCTGATAACACAAACATGAACACACACACACGCGCACGTGTACACTCATATAACATTATGCTATACACATAGATAAACAAACACGTGTGACATGAACAGGCACTCATACAAGCACTTCTTCACACATACATAATTATTGAAGGAAACGAAGAAGAAAGAAGAAGAAGAAGAAGAAGAAGAAGAAGAAGAAGAAGGAGGAGGAGGAGGAGGAGGAGGAGAAGAAAAAGAAGAAAGAAAAAGAAGAAGAAGAAGAGAAGAAGAAGAAGAAGAGGAGGAGGAGGAGGAGGAGGAGGAGGAGGAGGAGGAGGAGGAAAAGAAAGTCTGGAGTTTGAGAACGGGTCAGTAAAGAGCAGATGGACAAGGGAAAAGAAGAAGAACAAAAGAAAGAAGGAGAAGGAAAAAAGACAAAATGAAAAAAGGGGGAAATAGGAAAAGGAAAGCGTATCAGAGAAGAAGAAGAAAGAAGAAGAAGAAGAAGAAGAAGAAAAAAGAAGCACCTTCACCGTTGAAAGGAAACAAAAAAATCGCAGAAGAAAGAAAGAAAGAGTGACAGTTTAACGAGAAGTCAAAGACCAGGGCAGACTGTCTAACGGGAAAATCACCCTGGCCGAGGGCTGAAATGTGACGTGTGTGTTCAGCAGGGAGTTCTAACGAGACAGTCCACACTCCCTTCAGAGAATGTGTCACCGTCTGAAGGACACCTCACATTCAACAGCTTGGTCGGCCTCTACGCTTTTAGGGATCGTCATCTGTCTGCCTGTCTCCTTGTCTTGTCTTGTGTCTGTTTTGTCTCTCTCTCTTTCTTGGTTTCGATTCTTTCTGTCTCTCAGTCTGGTCTCTCTCTGTCTCTCTGTCTCTCTGTCTCTCTCTCTCTCTCTCTCTCTCTCTCTCTCTCTCACTCTGTGTGTGTGTGTGTGTGTGTGTGTGTGTGTGTGTGTGTGTGTGCGTGTGTGTGTGGTGTGTGTGTGTGTGTGTGTGTGTGTGTGTGTGTGTTGTGTGTGTGTGTGTGTGTGTGTGTGTGTGTGTGTGTGTGTGTGTGTGTGTGTGTGTGCACGCACGCGTGTGTCCCCTGTCTCTGTCTCTGCATCTCCCCCTCTCTATCTGTGTCTTCCCAAGCCCCCTCCACCTCTCTGTCTCTCTGTCTGTCCGTCCGTCCGTCTGTCTGTCTGTCTGTCTGTCTGTCTGTCTGTCTCTCTTTCTCTCTTACTCTCTCTCTCTCTCTCTCTCTCTCTCTCTCTCTCTCTCTGTCTGTGCCTGCCCCATCTCATTCTCTCTATCCCTATATCTGTCATTCATACAGTAGGCCATAAGACAGTAAAACATCCTGCTGTCATCAGAAACTTCCAGACCATTTCTGTAATCTGGCTCAGACACATGTGTGTTTTCAGCTGTCAGACTCTGTACACTACCATTCGGCTTTTGAAACTCGTATTATGGAGCTGAAAATGTAGGCAAGATAGGTAAAAATGTATTTGACAGAGATCTGTCCATTTGTTTTTCTCTTGGTCAATCAATCATGCTTACCATCCTTGCCTATCTGCTTGTCGGCTTGTTTTCTCTTTTAGCAGAAAGAAGTAATTTTAGCCGCTTACAGTGAAAGAAAAAGACAATAATGACAACGACGGCAAAAGCAAAGAAAAAGGAAACGAGCAAAGTGCTATTGCCTTTTAATTCTCTTCTCCTAACCTTTCTGTCTTCTGTACTTGCCTGTGTGTAATGTTTCCAGGTTCTGTTTGTCTTCAATAATGTCTTTCAAAGAGTAAATGGTCGAGTCACTGAGTGATTCACTGGTTCATTTGATGGGCATAAGGTAACCAAGATTATGGCATGACCACCTAAGCTCTTATAATGAACTCTTACCGATTGTCAATACAACCTTAGATGCCTTTCAGTTTCACCAGCCAGTTTATGGTGTAAAGAATAAGATTTTTTTTTGTCTGTCCCTACAGTTCCAGTTTAAACATTTTTTTCTCTTGAGCTGGAAGCTAGGAGATAGCTTTGACTGGGATTTCATGTTAGACTTTTGTAGAAGGCATTGTTTGATGACACTCACGAATGGAAGCATCTTTGAGGTTGATAGAGATGAGGTGATGTGATGAGGATGCAAATAGTGGAAGGCAGGCGTGTAGGTTGAGTGAAAGGTTCGTTGAGCTGGTTGGGGGTTGGGGAGGAATGGGGTTTGGGTTGATGGGAGGGGTTTGGGGTTCCACAATCGAACGCAACTAGATGAAGCTGAGAGGGATAAAACAACCCATCCACAAAGTTGACAAGAACGAAGCTGAAACTGATGAACACATGACCCCATCAATAACATTGAGAACAATTTACCCCAGAGAGAGAGAGAGAGAGAGAGAGAGACAGAGACAGACAGAGAGACAGACAGACAGACAGACACACACACACACACACACACACACACACACACACACACACACACACACACACACACACACACACACACACACACACACACACACACAGAGGAAACACAAATCCCACAAGACACCCAAACACTGAAAGTAATGACCACGGTCACACACACACACACGTCCATTCTGGCTTCCACATTCCCCTGAAACACCACATGTACACCCCTTGTCTGCATTTTCCCCTTTCACAAAAAGAAGCAACTTAGCGTGAGAGCTGAGAGGGATAAAACATCCCATCCACAAAGTTGACAAGAACGAAGCTGAAACTGATGACACATGACCCCATCAATAACATTGAGAACAATTTACCCCAGAGTGAGAGAGAGAGAGAGAGAGAGCCCAGAACCATGAGAGAGAGAGAGTAGGTCAGAAACAGTAATGACCACACACACACACACACACACACACACACACACACACACACACACAGAGGAAACAAATCCCACAAGACAGCCCAAACCATGTGTTGCTGTAGGTCTGAAAGTAATGACCACGGTCAGACCCCCCGTCACACGTCCATTCTGGCTTCCAGCCATTCCCCTGAAACTGTCCACTGACGTAGAAACAGTGCCTGTGTGTTTTCTTGTGTTCGTTTATTCCCCTTGTCTGCATTTTCCCCTTTCACAAAAAAGCAGCAACTGTGTTGTTCTGGACTCGTGCGTGCATTATAACACATCACAAGAATTACAAAAGAGAGGATGAAAACCAAACTATGGTTGGAGCTGATCTGAGGAAATTGTTGGAAGGAGAGGTTTATTTTGTCATTAGGCATCTAATGCGTTTCAGCGTTTCTGTCAATTTGGGTCCTGGAACATGTGCCGATGGAGGTAGATGAGCCTAAAGGGTTAGACTATGCCAGGGGATTTGCTGAAAGCAAGGATTGTAAAGACAAGGAAAAGGAGCCTGCATCTTGCTCGGTTTAAACTGCCCGCAGCTCCCTGTTGAGTGGTTTTTTTGAGGCACCAGTCTCTTCTGTTTTCAGTTTATCGACAAATGTCCGATAACATGCTCAGTTCTATGTCTTTACCCCCATTCCCGTTTCTAAATTGCCCTGTGTCCACTCTGCTTTGTGTGTGTGTGTGTGAGTGAGTTTGCATGACGAAGAGAGAGAGAGAGAAGAGAGAGAGAGAGAGAGAGAGAGAGAGAGAGAGAGAGAGAGAGAGAGAGAGAGACGGACAGACAGACTGACAGAGACAGAGACAGTGTGCTGTTAAGCCGTTTAGCGTGAGAACGTACAATATGGAAGTAGGAGATATCTTTTAGCTGCTGCCGAATTTCCTTTTCAAATATTCGAGTCATGTATGTATGCAAGAATGCGCCAGTCTAAATGTAGAGTTAGTGTGTGTGTGTGTGTGTGTGTGTGTGTGTGTGTGTGTGTGTGTGTGTGTGTGTGTGTGTGTGTGTAGTGTTCGTGCATACTCACAAGCTTGTACACAAAAACACATGCCCTCATGTGTGAACGTGCAGATACATCTGCAACAATGACACATTTTCTGTCTGTCTGTCTATCTGTCTGTCTGTCTGTCTCCTCTCTCTCTCTCTCTCTCTCACACACACACACACACACACACACACACACACTCACACACACACACACACACACACACTCTCATCTCTCTCTCTCTCTCTCTCTCTCTCTCACTCTCTCTCTCTCTCTCTCTCTCTCTCACTCACACACACATACACGCACGTGTGCGCGATTATACATGCGCACACTGCTCCCCCACCCCGCACCCCATCTACCTCCACACACTCACACACACACACACATACATCCAAACAGAGAATACGTCCCACGAGACAGCCCAAACCATTCACGGGTGTAGGTCTAACAGTAATGATTGTGATCAGACAGTTCCTTCGCCACACATTCACCCAGGCTTTCAGACAGTCCTCTGAAACAATCCACCGGTGTGGAACCGTGTTCACCCGCCTTGCACTTTCGTCTTCGATCTGAAAACAAGTCCTGGATGGTCAGGGGAGGCGAGAGAGAGAGAGAGAGAGGGACACGGGCGTCTGTTTCAGCAGATGTGGAATGTATTTGGACTCAAAGTTTGAGCGTCACAGGGAACATAAAAAGTGTGGGGTTTTTTTGTCTGTTGTTCGTGTATACACTGGAACTCTCGGAGCGTATTATGCCTAAATTGCATCTGTGAACTGGGATCAATATTCGACGGTCTGGATCTGGATTTGGATGCATTTGGAAAATAACCAGAGCTGGTTTTATTCTCGGCAAAGATCGAGGAAGAGCACAAATTACTTTAAACTAGAAGTAGTATCCCTGTACTGTGTATAATACCCTTTCCTCTTTGATTACTTAGTGTATACTCAGCTGCAGCGAATAAAACTACGAGGCGAGTAAAGTGCCTTTGACCCCTGTAGGGCCTAGCCCGTTCAGTCCCAGCCAGTGCAGAAGCCAGGCCCTCCTCATGACCAGATCCTGTGGACCCAGGGGGGGAGGAAGGAGGAGTGTGGGTCAAGGAAGGGAATTTAGGATTGGAATGTCTGTGTAGAATAGTCACCTAATTGTACGTCTACACGGTTCCTTTCCACCCTTCATACCGACCTTTCTATGCCCTATGTTGCTTCAAGTGAAAGCCATGGATCTAAAGTCAGTAACTGATTCCACTGACACAGTCTTTATGAAGATGTTCTGTACATTACCTGTGTTTCCTGTAGAAAAACTGCATTAGAACGTGTCAGTTATTCCAAAGTCTTTGTTGCTGCAACAGGTGTTGTTGATGCCAGAGCCCTCGTGATACACTTGACTCTTTCTTTGCTTCGAATGGTTGGTTTAATGAATACTTTGTAATTAGCTGAGCATGATGGAGTCTGGAAATGCTATCGTGAACAAGAGAGCCAGTCGCTGTTGCTTCCCACGTTCTTGTAGGGGTGGCACAGCTCATCAAAGATGTCAAGAACACAGTTTAGATCTGATGACTGATGATCTGGTTATCATGAAACATGCTACTTTCTGCCTGACTCCTTCCAGCAGTTCAATGTCTTTGTGCAGGTGGGGGTCCTGCACAACAGTGCTGGACTTATTCTAGCTTTGCAATGTCCTTCAGAGGGTGACAGTCCCATACTTCACAGCTGTACTTTAAGAGAGAACAAAGAAGAATGACATAGGCTCTTCTGCTAAACGACTAACGACAAGACTGGTACCAGGTGTTCCTCATCATCATTTCTAGGCCCGTTTGTTTTTTTCCTGTAATCCTGCTGGGAAAAGACATTTCTACACTTACATGCACATGTGAATCCGCTTTGTGTAAGAAGTGATTATTGGCCTGATAGAAATTAGGTGCTTATTCACTGTCACAATTTGTACCCCATTTCCCAGTTCATTTGTCGAACCTTTTAATGCCTTTATGCATAACCATGTGGTCTGCCTCCGTTTGGATCTCTTCGCAGGAGAGACATTCATCGCACCTGACTAGAAAAAATTAGGGAGGTCACTGTTAAGGCCAAGAAATGAAACTGGACTCAAGATAATGCCTTGAGAGACCCCAAATTCGACGTGTTCTTGTTGTGTTGGTTGCCATTGACCACTATCTCTATACATTCTTAGTATTCTTCTTGTGCTGGTTTGTCATTGAACACTCCCCTCTATACATTCTTAGTGTTCTTGTTGTGTTGGTTGGCTACTGACCACTACCTTTATACATTCTCAGTGTTCTTGTGTGTGTTGGTTGGCCATTGACCACTATCGCTATATATTCTTAGTGTTCTTGTTGTGTTTGCTTAGCTACTGACCACTACCTCTATACTTCTTAGTGTTCTTGTTGTGTTGGTTGGCCATTGACTACTATCTCTATACATTCTTAGTGTTCTTGTTGTGTTGTTGGCTATTGACCATTACCTCTATACTTCTTAGTGTTCTTGTTGTGTTGGTTGGCTATTGACCACTACCTCTATACTTCTTAGTGTTCTTGTTGTGTTGGTTGGCCATTGACCACTATCTCTCTATACTTCTTAGTGTTCTTGTTGTGTTGGTTGGCCATTGACCACTACCTCTATACATTCTTAGTGTTCTTGTTGTGTTGGTTGGCCATTGGCCATTACCTCTATACATTCTTAGTGTTCTTGTTGTGTTGGTTGGCTACTGACCACTACCTCTATACTTCTTAGTGTTCTTGTTGTGTTGGTTGGCTACTGACCATTCTTAGTGTTCTTGTTGTGTTGGTTGGCTACTGACCACTACCTCTATACTTCTAAGGGTGACAAAGGCAGTGAGCCACTGACGGAGTTTTTCACCAATGCCATAACTGTCCAAAGTTTCAAGTCGCTTCACAAGAGACACTGTGTGTTGCATGCTTTTGAAAAGTCTCGCGCCACAGTGCTAGCTTCAGTATTTTCGTCAACATTTTTTCCATTAACGTTTTGCGTGGGTTATGTAATGTCATAACAAGGTTTTGTTTCACATGTACAATTTGGTTTGAATCCATGTTTAGATTGGGATCATTTTTTGCTTCTTAATATGTTTCTGTAGATGGGTGCAGAAGATGTATTCCAATAGTTGATATGATATGGATTGTGGTGATTTAGGTCTATAGACTTAAGGTGGGTGTTCGTTCTCCTTCATTAATACTAGTGCTGCATTCGCTTTAGTCCCGTCACTTGGTGATGTTCCTGTGTCTGCTTATCTTTGATAGATACTGTTGAGACTTTCAACAAGTTTGGGGTATCTATGCAGGACCACGTTGGTCCTGTCGCCTTCTGATTTTTCATGTTCTTCAGCATATTTTCAAACCCTCTGTCTAGAAATCAGTTCACCAATAGATGAGTTGGAAGAAAGATAAATGCTGGATGGTGCTTGATGGTGCTTGAATTGTTCTATTCCGATATTTTCCATAGTCTCTTTTCATCGATGACAAAGACGCCATTGAGGAAATCGTTTTTAACTTCTTTTCTAAGGTAGGGAGCAAGGTTTTGCTTATTTTGATGAACCGTCATCGATGACACCATTGAGGAAATCGTGTATTTGCCCTTCTGACTATACATGCCCACACAGGCAGCTGACTTCATGTATGCATTGACATGTCTACCACTCGTAGATAAAACCTATGCACACACACGGGCACTCATGCATACAAATTATGTCCTTGCCAAAGGAAATGATGAAGAAAAAGAGAAACAAAGAATGGGGTTTGATTTGGGGTAGGTAAGGAGCAGATGGACAAAGGGAGGAAATGAAGAAGAAGAAGAAGAGACAAAGAAGACAAAAGTAAAAGAAGAAAGGAAGAGGAACAGCTGGAAGTAGAGAAGAAGAAGAAGAAGAAGAAGAAAGAAGAAGAAGAAGAAGAAGCACCCTCACCGTTGAAAGGAAACAAACAAAAAAAATCGCAGGAGAAAGAAAGAGTGACAGTTTAACGAGAAGTCAAAGACCGGGGCAGACTGTCTAACGGGAAAATCACCCTGGCCGAGGGCTGAAATGTGACGTCTGTGTTCAGCAGGGAGTTCTAACGAGACAGTCCACACTCCCTCCAGAGAATGTGTCACCGTCTGAAGGACACCTCACATTCAACAGCTTGGTCGGCCTCTACGCTTTTAGGGATCGTCAACCGTCTGTCTCTCTCTGTCTGTTTTTTTCTCTCTGTCTGTTTCTCTCTCTGTCTCGGTCTTCTCTTCTCTCTCTCTCTCTCTCTCTCTCTGTCTGTTGCTCTCTCTCACTGCCTGCCTGTCCACACCCCCCTCTCTCTCTCACTTTGTACTGCCCTCTCTCTGTCTCGGTTTCTGTTCTCTCTCTCTCTCTCTCTCTCTCTCTCTCTCTCTCTCTCTCTCTCTCTCTCTCTCTCTCTCTCTCAGCCTGTCACACTTATATGTTAAATTATAGGTCAGTAAAACATCCACCCATCATCATCAGCTTCCAGACCGTTTCTGTAATCTGGCTCAGACAAATTCATGATCTCTGCTGTCATGCCATGTACACTATCATTCATCTTCTGAAACTTGTATCAAAGAGCAGAAACTGTAGTTCATTGAAAATAACAGATATGTTTGCCTGGTTGTGGGCTGTTCATTTCTCTTTAACTTCCTATGTCTGTCCATCGTGCTTAGTGTTTCTGCCTGTCTGCTTGTCTGACAAATTGTTGTTCTTTTTCATCATCTCTTTGGGAAACCGAACATTTCTAGTTGTTGACAGTGAACGAACATAAAGGGAAGAAGAAAGAAAACGAGAGGAGAAGACGCAACAGTGACGACGACAAGGAGTGTGAAGAAGAAAATGAGAAGGAAAAATGAAGTTGAATGGAAAAAAAAAGAGAAGAAGAAGAAGACTTGACTTGTTTATTTCTTGCTTAATATTTATGAAGTTTGCCTCTATTTTCTTTCTATCTTTGGCATGAATACAGCTGTTTATTGTAGTTTATGCTTTTATTCACACTTTGTAAGCGCTTTGAGCTCATCAGAGATGGGGCGCATATAAAATGTTATTGTTATTATTATTATTAAGAAGAAGAAGAGGAAGAAGAAGAAGAACAGAAAGTAGGAGAAGGAGCAGTGGATAGATAGAAAATAGTGGATGGAAGAAGAAGAAAGAGAAAAAAAAAAGAAAGATAGAAAGATTAATTGGAAAAGGACACAGTTCTTACACTGCAACCAAGAAACAACAACACTGAAAAAAGGTTTGGTTTAATACAAAGTCAAAGCCTCATGGAAACTGTCCAATTTGAAATCTTACCCTAGCCTGGAGGCTGACATGTGACACCTATTTTCTGCTGGGAATTCTAACAAGACCACCCCCATACATCATGTTTTTGCTCAATTACGTTTCACCAGATCACGTTCTTGCAAGTCACGTTTCGCCTAATTATATTTCATCCTGTGCGTCTTTCTTTCCATCCATCCATCACTTTTTGCCCCAAATCGGGTAGACTCAAGTTGTATGCAAACCATAGGTTTGTGCATTAACACACACACACACACACACACACACACACACACACACACACACACACAAAACACACACACACACACACACAACACACACACGCACGCACACACGCGCGCGCGCGTACACATTCCATATATGCAAACACTGAGACACAAAGGCCTGACAAACAGGTGAACAGAGATCTTGATCTTGATAGGCTGAAGTTCCAATCGTGGGGAAGCTGACAAACTTCAGCGCACTAGGTATCTCGACATGCCTGTTACGGTGGTAAAATAAAATGTTTTAAGTCCTGTACGTCTAATGGCCCTGTGGACAGCGAACAGTCAAAGGCTCACCGTGTCTGTGGTATGGCATGTTGAGGCCTGTGTGTTCCAGCCTGCTGCCTGTAACCTTTCTTCAACTGAATCAGGTAAGTTTTTACTGTTGGGTGGACAGAGAGGGGTTTCCAACTGAAGACCCCATGAATGGTTCACACACGATCATCAGCTCTGGAGGCTGACGCTCTAACCGTTTGGCTATGAACTCATCATCTACGTTCATCTCTCTCCGCTCTTGGTCTTTCTGCATAGTCGTCTGTCTATTGTGCTATTGTGTTTACTTGACTGGATAACTTTCACTTTCTCATTGTGTGTGTGTGTGTGTGTGTGTGGTGTGTGTGTGTGTGTGTGTGTGTGTGTGTGTGTGTGTGTGTGTGTGTGTGTGTGTGTGTGTAAGTTATGGCAAAAATCCAAGAAGAAGGTAGTCATTTCATCGATTCATTGCCTTTGTGATATTGTCAGGCCCTGAATTTCAACTCTGTTGGACTAAAGCACGCTTTTTACGACACGTTTTTTTTTTTTTCCCGCGGAGTCTCGTATTATCAGGACCCTATACACTATCCAGTGTTGGAATAACACGTCTTTAAGACCTTTAGGTTACCAGGATGTTAATTTCAACATCTTCTGGGAAAACAGATTCAGTACATGAACAACTAGTCATTGTATGACTGAAGAGTCGAGTCACTGAGTGATAATACTTGTTCGTGTGATGTGACTCAGCCAGGTAGGGTCAAGGCACGACTCTCTAACTCTTACACAGAATTCTTACCAATCGCCAACACTTTATCAAATGCTTTTTTTCCCCCATCCAGTTGAAGGTGATGTAAAGAATCAGATAATCATTTTTTTTCACAGAGTTTCCAGATTTTGCTTTTCTCTCACACATTCTAGTTCGAGCTGGCAGAGTATCAGTTAAATGGGATGTCATACTAGACCATGTAGAAGACATTTTTAGGGCAACCATCAATGCCAGGGCCTGGAAGTATCTTTGACATTGACAGTGCTGATGTGATGAGCTCAGGATGTAAACAGCGGGGGATCAGCGTGGAGGTGGGGTGAGGAGTACACTTAGCTGGATGTCTGTGGGTGGGAGTGGATTAGGAAAGCTAAAGGTGGGTGCGTGGGCTGTCGTTCGGATTCCGCAATTGAACGCAACCACATGAACCCGAAAGGAATGAAACAAGCCCATCCTCACCTCTGAGAGGATCGAAGCTCAAATTGATGAACACACGACCCCATCAATAACACTGAGAGAGAGAAAAAAGAGATTTATGGAAAGGAGCAGGAGAAGAAAAGGAACACACACAGCTAGCAGAGGGATGCAAATACTTTTAGTTAAGCGTCTCCTTGCAAAAAGCAAATATGTCTCCACCAGGCATGGGAAGGAGGGGAGTGTGGGCGTTCGGGGCGTAGTAGTAAGATAATTCTATTGGTACAGGATGCCCTTCAACCGCTACTGCCCTCCTTTCTATGACTAAGTGGATTCCAGTGAGAGCCAAGGACAGGTCTGAACTCCGTGCCTGATTCCACAGACAGTTTTTACCTGAAGGCTGATCCATGGCTGGACGGTTTCCGGGAAGAAACTGTTTTTAAACGAGTCAGCTATTCCAAAGTCTGTGATACAGCAACAGATGTTGTTATTGGCCAGTGTCCAGATGTTCTTGATTTTGCACTTGCTTCTAGTTCTCGGTTTGATGAGCCCCTTTTGTGACTGGCTAACATGATTTTCTGTTTTAAGTCCTGAAAATTGCTCTCTGCTTGTGTTGAATCAGACGGTTGTTTGGGGCTATTTTCCGCATTCTTGTAGGGAAGGCGGACCTGGTTTGTCAAAGATGTATGAAAATACAACCTGGATAAAAGACTGGTAATCTTGTTCCTATAAAGCGTACTGCTTTCTGACTCCTAGCTTTCCAATATCCTATGATGGCATCTTACACAACAGCGCAGAAGTTCCAGCTTTGCAATGTCTTTCTGAAGAGAAGGACCCATACCAGGCAACAGTTCTCTGAGAGAGAGAATGAAGAAATATGACGTAAGCATGCTGCTAAAGGACTAACAACGCAACCAGACGTTTCATCTTATCATTTCTAGGCCAGAGAGTTTTTTTTTGTCCTGTGTAAAGGATCAGGTCAGAAAATACATATGTGCAGATGTACACACATATTGTGTGAAACCACTGTCAGTAGGATGTAATTATTCAGCTAGTAGAAATTAAATGCTTTATTTCTTACTCTGAGAATTCATTCAAATTTAAATCCAGTTCCGCAGCCCACGTTTTCTCAGCTTTTCTGTCGGTCTTCACGCATCGTCAAGAGGTCTGCTTTTGATTCTTTCAAATAGGAGACACTCATCACACCCGTGAATTGTCACAGACAGAGAAAAATCACTGAAGTGGCAAAAATATAGTACTGGACATAAGACAGTGGCAGGAAGGACTAGGACTTGAGATTCGACATGTACCTATGATATTAACTTGTTCCCACCGTACTTCCCAGAAGGTTTGGTGTTGTTTAGATGAATCTATCATACGTGCCATTTTTGATGAAAATACGTAGCGCTTGGCAGAAAAGTGTTTACATTCTCTCCTATTTTACCTGTGGTCAGTCCATACTCTGGTTCTTTTGACCTGTTGTGCTGTCTCCTCTCTTTTAGAGCAGTCTTTTCAACCGCTGTTGGCCCATGGTAGGTAGTTCTTGTCATATCGTATAATACATCGTCTGTAGGCAGTGCTCGTATGATACATATCGTATGATACATCGTATGTAGGCAGTGCTCGTCATATCGTATGATACATCGTATTAGACAGTGCTCGTCATATCGTATTGATACTCGTATGTTCTTCAGTTCTTTTGAAGCGGCCTTCGAAGCGTCCTTTGCACGGCCCAGTTAAAAAATCCTGCCCGGCTCAACTCCTCTGTGGCGAACAATTACCTGCATCCATAGTGCTGCCGGGCCGACCCGTCCCACCGTAAACCGTCCGTTTCACGGTTCTCCGGGTACGGGAAAGAACTGCGCTCTTTGAATGTTCACTGCAAACTATTCTCTCTCTCTCTCTGTCTCTCTCTCTCTCTCTCTCTCTTGCAAAGCCTAGATGCTGCTAGTTCTAGATTCACGCGCATTTAGGCTTCAAATATCTGTTTTAACTGTTAACGTTAGGATATGAGTTTGTTTGGACAAATCAAGGTGTAGAAGAAATAACTGCTTTTTTTGCCATGGTTCGAAAGATTGATTTTATGTAGGTAGGCTGGGATTTACCACGAAGAATAGCGATAGATCTAGCACGGATTGTCTGTGGCCGCTGTCCCGGATCCCCCCCCCCCCCCCCCACTATAGCCCCACCTAAAGTGATGTCACCTTCTGTATTGTCAACATTGGGTGACTCTCTCGAAGACCTCATCTTATTGTCCCAGACCTACATACCTGGCACAGGTGCACAGTCTGACAGGCTACCGAAGAAGATGTTAATAAGAAGGTCAAGGGGAGAGCCCCCCTCCGTAGACATTATGGGTGAAATGAACGTAAGAACATAGTTCGACTACCGAAGAAGAAGAAGAAGAAGGGTGAAGAGGAAGAAGACAGAAGAAAGACTAGTTCGGATAGGAATGTGAAGAATGGACTACGAATGAAGAAGAAGAAGAAGAAGAAGAAGCAGAAATGAAAAGAGATGAAGAAGAAGAAAAAGAAGAGGAAGAAGAAGAAGAAGAAATGAAAAGAGATGAAGAAAAGAAAAAGAAGAAGAAGAAGAGGAAGAAGAAGAAAAAAAAGAAGAAGAAAGAACATAGTTCGGAAAGGGGTCAGTGAAGTGTAGACGGACTAAGAATAGGAATGAAAGAAGAAGAAGAAGAAGAAGAAGAAAGAAGAAGAAGAAGAAGAAAAAAAGAAAAAAGGAAAGGAAAGAAGACAAAATTTTAAGAGAAGGAGGGAATAGGAAAGCATACAGAAGAAGAAGAAGAAGAAGAAACACCTGCGTTGTTGAAAAAGAAAAAAAAAATCGCAGAAGAAAGAAAGAAAGAGTGACAGTTTAACGAGAAGTCAAAGACCGGGGGCAGACTGTCTAACGGGAAAATCACCCTGGCCGAGGGCTGAAATGTGACGTGTGTGTTCAGCAGGGAGTTCTAACGAGACAGTCCACACTCCCTCCAGAGAATGTGTCACCGTCTGAAGGACGCCTCAGATTCAACAGCTTGGTCGGCCTCTACGCTTTTAGGGATCGTCATCTGTCTGCCTGTGTCTTTGTCTTTCTCTGTCTGTTTGTCTCTCTCTCTCTCTTTCTTTGGTTCGATTCCTCCCCCCTCCTCCTCTCTCTCTCTCTCTCTCCCTCCTCCACCTTCCTTCCCTCCTCCCTCTGTCTCTCTCTGCCCCCCCCCCCCCCCCCCCCCCCTTTCTCTCTATCTCCTCTTTCTCTTTCTCTCTCCCTGTCTGTCTCTGTATCTCTGTCTCTGTCTCTTGGTCCCTCGGTTTCTGTGTCTGTCTGTCTGTCTGTCTGTCTGTCACTTTCTCTCTGTACTGGCCTGTCTTCTTCTATCGCTCTCCCTCATTCCTCTCTCTCTCTCTCTCTCTCTCTCTCACAATAGCAACAGGCCCACTATCTCGCATGTTTCTGCACCATCATATGAACCCATTGTAACGTCAAAAGTGGAATCTGTTTTTTTCACATAAGGCTCCTTTTTATTGTACAATAGAGTTTTTTTTTAGAGAAAACATGTTTCTACCACAAAAAGAGAAGCATTCATAACACTAAAAGATCACAAACCTAATTTTCAAAACAACCCCACATGTAGACTAATCAATCCCACAAAGTCTGAACTAGGAAGGGTAAGCAAGCAAATTCTAGAAAAAATAGTAGCTGACGCCAAATCAAATTTCGAACTGAACCTTTGGAAAAATACATATGAGGTGGTGCAATGGTTCCAGAAATTAAACAAACAAAACAGAACAACCTTTATCGCATTCGACATTGTGGATTTTTACCCATCCATCAATGAAGAATTGCTCAGAAAAGCTTT
>JADBJO010002825.1:265157-282603 GCA_016801955.1 Conus betulinus | reverse complement strand
TTGATCCCCCAGGCCACAAGCGAGACCCCCCTTCAGTTCACAAGGATAAGCAGAAGCCACAGGCGGGCACGGTAGTAGGAATATCTTTAAGGGGTGAGGAGCTATGAGTAGGCCGGAGGGCGGGCCATTGGACGAGGGGGAGGCCACCAAGGGGGGAGGCTGAGGTGGGCACGCTGTACCCGGTAGCCCAGCCAAACTGCCCGACCACAGCACCGCCAGGAGAGACGCCTACCGCGGCCCGCAACACCAACCACCTTGATACCTTTGCCTTCACGCTGTAGACCCGCCAATCTCTTTTTCCGTAACAGACCGCCGATTATCCCCACTACCACCTGTCCTCCTCCTGACCCAGCGCCTTTTGTGTTGGTTTTTTTTTTTCAAACTTTGGTACGTTTCACCTTTTAAGATTTAGGAAGTACAAAATTGAAAAAAAATGGGAACATCACTGTAACTGTCTACATACAAACATTATCAAAAAATGAGATTTAACCAAAAAAGAGAAGAAAAAGACAAGCCACACCATCTACAGAACTCTGTAAATGAGGGATGAAAATGATGAAAGGAAAAAAAGACACAAACAGCAAAAATCAAAACAACTCTAATAAGTGAAAAAATATGAAAACCATGACATAACCTTTCAAACAAAAAAAGTATCAAACCTGTTAATGAAAAATATAACACTCATCAATCCATGGTCTGACGACGTGAGATGTTATGTCACTCTTCAACCGAAAGTCTGTATACTAACCATTTATCATGGAACTGGTTGTATGTCATACTGATACAGGCCAACACGTTCAGTTTGACAGTACTTACTGACCAATGGCAGAAATACAGGGTGTTTAGACAAACAGAAGAGAGGAGGGATGGGGGGAGAGAGAAGATTAACCATCTTCGTCTTTTGCTGGTCAGATTTCCTCTATTATGGGATGGGGGTTTGGGTGGGGGTGGGGGGTGGGGGTGGGGGTGGAGAAGATAAGTATCTTTGTCTTTTCTGGTCACAGCTCCTCCACTGCGCTTTACTGAAGGCGTTCCCCACTTCCTCTTGATTCTGATTGGCTCTCTAGTGTCTGCCTCCCTGTTCACAGATTGGCTGTCGTCTGCCACATTCAGTTGTCGGTAGAAAGCAAACCATCCAAGTCTGCAGCACCCACGCCTGGGTGGTTCACAGGCAGGCAAAAAAAGCTACATGCAGGCTGTGGGCCGCCCTCGCAGACGCTGCCAACGATGACAAGCTGGCATCCGTTGGTGACCACAGAGGGCAGCTCAGCCAACTGAACAATTCTCATGTCCACATTTGGGCACCAGGGAATGAAGGGAGCGGGAGTGGACTGAGAGGGGGCAATTCAGCTTTTGGATGAAAGCAGTTTCTAACCACCGTATTCTCTTCAGTTGACAAATGGGGTTTTACAAACAAAACGCACCGGGATCTATCCTGTGATCATTTACAATCCCTGTTCAAAAAATGACCCCCTGGACTCCACATTTTCAAAACAAAAGTTGAAATTTCAGACTTCTTTACTTAAACTTGCGATTTGGGGAAAGAATTCCTAGATTAGGGAAATTCCAGAAAAATCCGAGAGGGTTAGGGGATCACCAGAATTTTTTACACTCCATAGTGAACCAGAGGGCATGACCGTGCTGGTGGAACTAACAACCAGTTCCACCGGTACTCACTGTTACCCACTCCTCACACCTTCATGTCCACCCATAAAGGATGACCAAGCATTTGTTCCCATGAAGACAACTGAAAAAACTTTAGAGTACTAAACCATGCCACTGGAAAGCAGCTGCTAAAACGAAAGTGGCCACCACCTGCGACAGTTTAAAACATCATCATTTTTTTTTTGCCTTTTAAGTGACACAGCTAGTGAGAAAACTGTGTCATTCAAAAACGACTGTGTGGTTCAAGTGTTCCACATTCAGCCCCCAGAACATTCAACTGTGGGCGAGGAGAGCAGACCATAGTCGAAAAATCCCACAAGTGAATGCCTCTATTGGGAATCAGAAACCTTCACATCCCTGCCTGTAAGCCTGTGATGCTTGGTGCTGCAGAAAATTAACTTGGCAGTTCTTCCAGCCTGTAAGCCTGCAATGCTTGGTGCTTCCAGTCTGAAAGCCTGCAACGCTTGATGCTGTGGAAAATGCAATGCTGATCTGTAAATCTGCGCTGCTTAATGCTTCAATTTGTAGGCCTGCAATGCTTCGTGCTGTGCAATATTAATTTGGCAATTCTCTTTGCCTATATGCTTGCAGTGATTTGTGGTTCATCTATAAGCCTAAAATACTTGGTGCAGTTGAAAATTAATTTGGCATTCTTCCAGCCTGCACACCTGCAATGTTTAGTGCTTCCAGCCTTTAAGTCTGTGATGCTTAGTGCTTCCAGCCTTTAAGTCTGCGATGCTTAGTGCTTACAGCCTGTAGGCCTGCAATGCTTGGAGCTGTGGAAAGCTAATTTGGCAGTTCTTCCAGCTTGTAAACATGCTAAACTTATGCTTGCTGCTTCCAGCCTGTAAGCCTGTGATGCTTGCTGCTTCCAGCCTGTAAGCCTGCCATGCTTAGTGCTGTAGAAAATTAATTTGGTACTTCTTCCAGCCTGTAAGCCTGCGATGCTTGCTGCTTCCAGCCTGTAAGCCAGCAATGCTTGCTGGTTCCAGCCTGTAAGCCTGCAGTGCTTGGTGATTCCAGCCTGTGAAATTGGTGCTTCCAGCCTGTAAGCCTGCGATGCTTGGTGCTTCCAGCCTCTAAGCCTGCAATGCTTGCTGCTTCCAGCCTGTAAGCCTGCGATGCTTGCTGCTTCCAGCCTGTAATGCTTGCTGCGTCCAGCCTGTAAGCCTGCAATGCTTGCAGCTTCCAGCCTGTAAGCCTGCGATGCTTGGTGTTTCCAACCTTTAAGCCTGCAATGCTTGCTGCTTCCAGCCTGTAAGCCTGCGATGCTTGGTGTTTCCAACCTTTAAGCCTGCAATGCTTGCTGCTTCCAGCCTGTAAGCCTGCAATGCTTGCTGCTTCCAGTCTGTAAGCCTGCGATGCTTGCTGCTTCCAGCCTGTAAGCCTGCAATGCTTGCTGCTTCCAGCCTGCAATGCTTGCTGCTTCCAGCCTGTAAGCCTGCAATGTTTGCTGCTTCCAGTCTGTAAGCCTGTGATGCTTGGTGCCACAGAAAATTAATCTGGCAGTTCTTCCAGCCTGTAAGCCGGCAAACTTGGTGCGGCAGAAGAATCGATATGGCAGTTTGGTGACTGTTGCTCAAAACTCAATACAACAAGGAATAAAATGACATTCCATCAACCCTTTTCCTATGTAAATGACGTCTTCTGATGTCCTTTCTTTCCAAAAAAAAAAGTAACAATCTCAGTCCACAGCCACAGTAGTATGTTGTTGGGTACGCATATGACAAGCTTAAGCCTTTTTTTCCCTAGGGGAAGGGGCTGGGGGTGGGGATGACAGCAATGTGATTAATGATACACCACCATACAGGCCCTTGATTAAAGAAACCTAAGGATGAAAAAGCCATTACTTCTGTTTACATGTCCTGCCTTATTTTCAAGAAACTCACTGGAAGTGTTCACACATGTCTACCGTAACTGCGAGCCATTGCATGCTGGGACAGCTTTTTTGACAATATGACCATATTTAGAGGGTGGCAGTGCATTCAAGTGAGGTAAGATAATGTCGCTTATAGCCCAGCCAACCACAAGGGCCGTGTCAGGGCTGTCACTGCTTTGAAGTCAACTCACAAGTCATATCTTAAAAAAACATCAAGTAAGAGTAGGCTCTGAACATCATATGGTAAATAAGACCAGCAGGAAAGACCTGTCTGATGTTTACATGGGATCTTGGCATGCAAAAGTTTCAACATAATCCAGCATACAGATGAGGATGGTGTTGAAGTGGAAGTCGTCAGCCGTCTCATACCTTCCACTTGAGTATTTTCAGAAATCATTGTAGTTCGAGCTTGAATACACATCGAACTTGCTCTCACAACGTGGGGCTGTTTTTTTCATCTGATCTGAGATTTTACAGTGGAAAGATTTTCAAACCAAATTTCCGGTGTGTGTTAGGAAGATGCATTTTAAAGAGTTGTGTGAATGAATGACTTGTGAGTTGACTTCAAAACGGTGACAGCCCTGATGTGGCCCTTTGTGTTTGGCTGGGCTATAAGCAATATTACCTTACTTACCTGATCAGCATGCAAAGGGCCACAACACAGCACATGCAGGTAGGACATATATGTCTTGCCTGCTTATCTCCCTTTCTATGCATATAACCACCACCACTCTCTCCTCTCACCTCCATCAGCTCCGTGTGGGACAGGTGGTTTCTGGGATCAATCTCGAAGATCAACACGTGGTTTGACCCCTGATGATCTCCAGCCATAGGTGTTGACTCCCAGAGGAAAGGGAAGAGGTCAAAGATGACCAGGAACATTCCTCGGTACATCCTCAATGCTGGCTCCCAGTCCTCTGCATGGTCAGTGAAAGTGGCTGACGACACAGAGATGCATCAATCATTACTCTGATTTGTTGATTATATCAGACAAAAACAAGTGGGGGGGGGGGGGGGGGGGGGGGGAGCTACTACAGCCACGGATGGAATCAATGAAAAATCTTTTTTTTTAAAAAATCAAACCTGGTGATCTATAGACATATGTCTGCTCATGTCATTATTTTCTTGGGATAGGAATGGAGAGGGAGCTTGTTCCATTTTTTTTTTCCCATATCAATGAATACTCTTTACAAAACAAAAATAAAAGACTAGAAAGACAGCTAGAGAGAGAGAGAGAGGGGTGGGGGAGACAGGAGAGAGAGACAGAGAGAGAGAGTGAGCAAAGAGAGAGAGAGAGATACAGAGACAGAGATAGACCAACAGAGAAAAAAAGACAGACTGACGGAAGTCAAAGAAGACAAACTGGGAACCAACTTGACAGACAAAGAAAAATCACAGACACACAACATACGCACTCACACGCACGCGCGCGCGCGCACACACACACACCCACACACGCGCACACACACACACTCACACATGCACGTGCACATTCTCACAGATGCATGCTCAAAAAACAGACACCCATCCACTCACACACCCACATACTTAAATATGCACACACACACACCACACTCACACACACACACGCACACACACACACACACACACACACACAACACACACCATGCACACACACACAAACACACCATATATACACACACACATCCACACACTCATGCACAATCACGCTCACTCACACACACACACATACATACATGCACTCACACACACACACACAAACAGTGTGAAACACACACAGACACAGACACAGACACAGACACAAACACTCACACACACCACACACACACACACACACTCACACACACACACACACACACACACACACACACACACAGAGCCCGCCAGAGACTGGACACTGACCAGACACAATGATGACCCCCACCAGCACCAGGAACATGCCCAAGAAGAAGCCCGTCTTGAAGTTGGTCCATGGATGTTGCTGCACACCACACGACATCGCACACAACCTTCAGTTTTCACAACATCCAGTTCTTCACTTTAGGGACAACCACTTATCAACTTTAGGGACAACCAGTTCTCAACATCATGAACAACCAGTCCTAAACTGGACTGGTAACCCGTCCTCATCTGTAAGAACAAGGTGCAAGCTTCATGGGCAGTTTTCATCTTAAAGACCAATTCTCTCATCTTTCAGCACAACCGGTTCTCATCTTTCGAGACAACCAGTTCACACCTTTAAGGACACGTTTCTAAGCTTTAGGGACATCAGTTCTCATCTCTGAGAACAACTTATTCTCATTTTAGTGACAGCCAGGGTTCTTCTTTTATCTTTGCTGACAGTTTGCACGTCATTTACATTTACTCAAGACATCATGGGACTTTAATTGTCTAGTACAATGACTGGTTAACAGAGGCAAATTTCTCTCGATGTGTGACATCTGCGTAAGGCCAGTTCCGTGCAGTGTACAAAGGGAGTGGTCAGCTGATCTCCTTCCTACACCGATCTCCCCAGCAATTTATCCCATCGGCACCACTCACCTGGTCACCAAGGGGAGGCACTCTCAGCCTCTTCATGGCCTTTGAACGGTCCCCTCCTTCCAGTTTCAGAGGTCACACAGGTCTGCAAAGAAAAAAAAAATGAGGACCAAGGATCTTGTTACATTAATGATGATATATAGTAACAGTCACTTTTTCAGACAGTTTGAGCTGTCAACATGAAATATGAAACTGAAATAATGAATCAAAACCCCACCATGATCAGGGCACACTGAAAGGAAATAATGCTACTGTTCCTGTATGGCCACACAACCTCCATTGACACAGACACCACCGCTCCTCCTTCATGAATACATATGTGCATACATCTATACTGTCTGTGTCACACACACACACACACACACACACACACACACACACAGAGTCACCTACACACACATACTGTTAAACACACATACACAGTATCACAATCAGTCTGACACAAACACAGAGAGGTGCACATAAATGCAGAGACACTGACTGACTGCTTACTGTCAGATTAACATTGAACTGCATTGCTCACACACACACACACACACACACACACACACACACACACACACAACACACACACGCACACACACACACATCCCTACACACACACACACATACACAGTGGCACACATACCTTTATTCATGAACACACACACACACACACGCACACACACACACAGAGTGACACACACTTTCATACTTGAATAAACACAATATCACACACACACACACACACACACACACACACACGCATACACACATACAAACACACAAGCACACACACACACACACACACAGACACACACACATACTATAACAAAGTCATTTCCATCAATACGATCCCCTAATCCCCATCTGTGTGTGTGTGTGTGTGTGTGTGTGTGTGTGTGTGTGTTGCGTGTGTGTGTGTGTGTGTGTGTGTGTGTGTGTGTGTGTGCGTGTGTGTGTGTGCACGCGCATGCACATGAACTTGAAGTTCCAACCATAATTTCATCATTGTTTCATATTTCATATGAGAGTTACGTATTTACATGATAAAAATTGTGTGCTTTTAGAAATATTTTTTGAGCTTGTAGTTATATTGTTGTTGTAAGTTTTTTTTTTGTTTATGAGGGCAGTATGTGAAAAAGCTGGAAAGCTTACTCTTTAACCCTCAGTAAAGATAATTTTGACATGACTTGACTTGACACACACACACACACACACACACACACACACACACACACACTACCGATCAGCTGTCCCCACCTCTCACATCCTTCATGATGTGATCAACTTCCTTGCTGGTGTACACACACACACACACACACACACACACACACACACACACTACCGGTCAGCTCTCCCCACCTCTACATCCTTGATGATGTGGTCCACTTCCTTGTTGGTGTAAAAAGGAGCCGACTCCACGTGTGTGCCAACGCCATTCTGCTCCGTGATTGGTCTGCATCAACTGTTCCGCCCCAAACACATCAATCTCATTAATTACCTCATCACAGCTGATGACACTGATTTCATCTCAGTAACTAATCACAGAACTTACTCATGTTACATAAGATAATGCTGATCAGAGGGCTGATTTACCCTGGTAAAATATTGAATAAAACAGGCATAGAATAAAATCTATCTTAGACGGATCTGTGTAATACATAGAATGTGATTTATCACTAGATAACGTTTATGTAATATTTAGACCAAAACTGATAGCACCATTTTTCATGTAATATACAAGATAAAATTAATCAGAGGATTACCAATGTGATATGCTGTGTGTGCTATCCCTCTCAACAGCCTCACAGCGGTGTTACTCTCACTTTATTCTGACAGACGGCATTTCATTCAGCCTGACTGTGGTTGATTTCAAAGAAAGATAACTGCAAGCAACAATGAGAACAAAATGTGATTAACAGACCACAAAGGAATTGAACAAACAAGTTATGGAACAGGCGCAATGCGTTTTCAACCTAATGGTCTTCCTCAAGTAGGACAAAGGTTTGTTCAAAGAAATGCCCTGCGCAAGGAGAACCAGCTGGCTGTTTTTGTGCCCATTTTGTTGCTCGATTGTTCTATTCGTTTCAATATCTAGTAACCTCATTTTTTGCTCTCTCTTTCTGAGTTAGGGGCTAAAGTGCAGCAAAATCAATGACGACTCAGATAACAGTGACGACTGTGGTGTATTTGAAAGCCTTTCAGAGGAGTAAGCAGCCACGTATTAAGGTTACCAGGAAAAGGTGAGCAGGAATTCAACATTCGATCAATTTTTAGGTCTTGCCGTCAGGTCTGACCATGGTTGTTATCCACTTCAAACACAAAGAGACAAGTACATCAATCTATGTGTAGCTAATGCCCTGGAGAAGGAGAAGGGGGGGGGGGGGGGGGGGGGGGACTCTCCCTGTGAACTGCTGGTGCCAGGGAGTGACCGTGGGTGGGGAGCCGAATCAAGGGCGTGGGGATTATGGCACTGGCAGGGCAGAGATGAAGCAAAAAAAAAAAAAAAGGGAATATATACATATATATAGAGAGCTCTGTCTTTGAGAGGGATTGCGATGGTTCCCTCATGCAGCTAGTTAAGGGTTTTCATATTTATAATTTACATTTTCCCATTTTCTTCCCATTTTCAACTCTTCTTTTTCTTTCTTTTTTTTTTTTGCAAATTTCAATCTTTGCCAAGTCATTACTATAATGACGGAAGAATTGTTAAGTCGCACTTGTTTTTCCCCCACTACTTAATTGTTCAGCAGGGGGTATATATATATATATATATCTGTTAAAAGTTGGATTAAAATGTTAGAGATTGGAGAGAGAGAAGAGAGGGAGAGAGAGAGAGGGAGAGATAGAGACGAGAGAGGGAGAGACGAGACAGATAGATAGAAGCAGAGAGAGAGAGGCGAGAGGGAGGGAAGAGAGGAGGGAAGAGACGAGGAGAGATGAGAGAGGAGAGAGAGAGAGAGAGGAGGGGAGAGAGAGGAGAAGGAGAAGGGAGAGGGGGTGGATAGAGAGAGAGAGAGAGGAAGAAAGAGAGAGAGGGAGAGGAGAGAAGAGAGAGGAGAGGAGAGGGCGAAAGGAGAGGAGAGAGGAGAGAGAGAGAGAGAGAAGGGAGGCGAGCGAGGGGAGGGAGAGAGAGGAGAGAGAGAGGAGAAGGAACCGAGAGAGAAGGCGGCGGAGAGAAAGACAGAGCGACTGGAGGGGGAGGGAGAGAGACAGAGAGGGAGACAGAGAGGAGAGAGTTGAGATGGAGAACAGAGGGGGGCGAGAGAGCCAACGGAGCCAGATAGAGAGAGGAGACAAGACCCACCCCCCCCCCCCCCCCCCGTTCGAGAGAGAGAGAGAGAGGAGAGAGGGAGAGGAGAGACGGAGAGAGGAGACGGGAGGGGGGAATAGATGTTTGATGATGGAGGACGGAGAGGAGAGAAGAGAGGTTTTGAGAGAAGAGAGAGGAGAGAGAGAGAGGGGGGAGAGAGAGGAGAACCGAACAGACATTTAGCAGGAGAGAGAGGGAGAGAGAGAAGAGAAGAGAGACAGAAGACAGAACACACACTAGAGACTAGAAAAGAAAGACATCCCGAAAGACAGAAGATTTTTTTACATTAAAAAGTTTGGTGAATTTGGACTTGTTAGATGTTTGTTCACGTTGCCATGGAAGTTAGATTGTCAAACCACCTTGGGTTGGGGAGAAGGGAAATTATTTTTCACTTACTTGAAATCTGATTCACATTCTTGGACACACACACACACACACACACATACACACACACACACACACACACATAAGCCCCCTCCCCCCCCCCCCCTCCATCCCCTCTACAACACACACACACTAGCCCCCCCCCCCCCCCTCCTCCCCATCTCTCTTCCAACACACACACACACACACATACACTAACCTCCCTCCTTCACATCCCCTCAAGAACACACACACACACACACACACACACACCACAACACACACACACACACACACACACACACACACACACAGATATGACCAGACCTTCCTCATCCTCACCTTGTCGTGTTTCTTGAGGATCTTGCGGAAGCCAGTGAAGTTGAGGGTCTGGTAGTTCTGCAGGAGGATAAGGCTCAGGTAGAACTCACTGAAGGCCAGCTTCAGGTCATGCAGTTTGCGCACGCTGGCCCCGGCCTTCGTATCCCCTTTGTCCTTGAAGATTCCGTACACGCTCTGGCCGGCGCCGTTGTCGCAGGCCACCGTTGTGGAGGAGTGACGGTGGTGGTGGTGGTGGTCATGGGTGATGTAGTGCTGGAGCTCAGCTTTGAGGTTGGCATACTTCCTGTTCGCTTCTGACAGTTTCTCTGTCAGGTCAAAGGGCAAACGTTCTCAGAGTGTCACTGATCATCTTTCAGCCAGCTACCGACTTGACATGACAAATGTGTTCATTGCTTATCAGGAAAATGACATGACTAATGTGTTCACCATTTGTTAGTCTTTGAACAGGAAAATGACAAAACAAATGTGTGCATCACTAGTCATTCTCAAACCAGGAAAATGACACAACTAATGTATTCACCATTTATTAGTCTTTGAACAGGGAATGACAAAACAAATGTATCAAGTCAAGTAAACTTTTTATCTCAATTTGAGAAATTAATTTGTGGTCACACACATTCACAGCAAATAAACAATAATTTAGCCACATTACCCATTTTCTCACATACGACATACATTTCATATAGAGGAATTTGGATTTCAATTAAACATCTTCTCGGTTCATGAAATCAATGGACAGGGGAATAAAACTTTGTTTAAATCTGACACTTCTGCATTTAACCGATCGATATCTTCGTCCTGAAGTGTACATCACTAGTCATTCTTAAACCAGGAAAATGACACAACTAATGTGTTCATCACTAATCATTCTTCCCCCAGGGAACTGGTACAACAGATGTGTTCAACCCCGTTCATTTTTCACCAACGACTTGAGAAATGTGTTCAACAATTTTTTTTTTTCCAACTCGAAAAAGACAAGGCAATATGTGTGTTCATCATTTATCATTCATCAACCATGGAGATGAACTGAGAAATGTGTTTGTCATTCTTCAACCAAGGAAACGACATTACAGTTTGTGTTCATCATTTGCCATAAATGACGAAAACAAATGCGGTTTCATTTGTCCCTCTTCTACCAGGAAAATGGCATTACAAATGTGTGTTTTTTTTTATCATTCATCACCCATGGAAATGAAATGACTAATGAGCTCATCATTTGTCATCCTTCCAACATGGGAATCACATGACAAATGTGTGTGTTGCTAATTCTCCTTCAGTTGAACAGGGAAATAAAGTGACAAGCGTCACATGTTTGTCACTAACCTTCCTCTGGTCAAGGGGGAAAATGAAATGACAAATGTGCTTTGTCACTTATCACTTACCAGTCAACAGGCAAATAACGTGACAAATGCATCTGTTACTTGTCATTACTTAGGCAACCACGGACTTTGTCACTAACAGTCCTTCAGCCAAAGAGGCAAAACAACAAGACACATGTGTTTGTCACTAATCGTCCTTCAAACTGGTCAATTCAATAACAAATATGTGTTTTGTTACAAATTATCCTTCGGTCAAACAGGGACATAAAACAACAGATGTTTTTGTTAGTGATCATTTTTCAGTAAATTATGGAAATGAAATGGCAAACTTGTTTCACATCAATCATTCTCTAGTCATACAGAAAAATGACAAATTTCATGTGTTTGTAACAAACCATTCTCCCCAAAGAGGCTAATGAAATGATAAATGTGTTCTTCGCTAATTTTTCTCTAAAGAAAGAGGGACACGAAGGAACATAGGAGTGTATGTGCGCTTTTAACTTATATTCACACTTTTTTGTGGCAACGTAACAATGAATCATTTCACCATCATGATTGATAGTAGCATCTCTCTAACATGTTGAACACAATGGCAGACAGAGATCTCCTTGACCACTGACTGTGAACTTGTGTCTTTAATCTGCTTTGTGACCTCAGTGAATAGCAGGTGAGAATATGACAACAAAATCTGCAAGAGAGTATCATCATTATTATTGTGAATACTTACATAGCGCCTATCCTCGGCTAGAAAACCAAGCTCTAAACGCTCTACAATCTGCATTCTCATTCACATAACCGGCTGCCTACCTGGGTAGAGCCAACTGAAGAGCTGCCTGCTGGCATTCCCGTGTCATCCACTCAATATCGTTCACTACATTTCCTTACTTCCTTCATTTTTTTTCCATCTGACAGGCAGGGTGCATGCTATATATAACATGTTGTCCATACCAAAGGCCAAACTGGCCTTCTCTTCTCAAAGTTGGTGATGGGATTTAACGTGTGTGCAAGATGTTATGCGTGTGTTCACACACAGAACCTCGGTTTATAGTCTCATTTGAAGGACTGTATGGGAAATGGAGTCAGAACCAATGTTAACTCCAAAGGAAAAATCCCCCTGTACCGAAAAATCCCCACAGAGATTCAAACCTGCAACCCTAGGATCACCAAGATTACGAGTGTGGTGCTCTATGAGCTGAGCTGAGTACAGATTTGCCATGGTCTCAAACCGTCGCATTCTGATATTTTAGACGCAGGATTCCAAATTTAAACAAAGCACTTGCATGTGATATTATTTTCAAGTCAGAGTCAACAGCATTTTCAGTTGAAATTCACTTTGCAGATGAATGACGGAGGATTAAGAATATGGGAATCTTGCTAGTTACTGTTTGCTTTTGACATGATCTAGAAAGAATTGAAATGGTCGACAACAAAACCAGTTGGTGAAGCAGCAAAACTGTACTTGTCTTTAGCAATTTTTCTTCTGATTTTGTCTTCTCCCTTTACTGAACTTGCATAAAAAAAAAGAACAAAAACAAAAAAAAAACACCGAAATACGTCTTCAGTTTAAAGATCTACATTATGTCTATTCTGTTCAGGCTGCCGCTAAGTCCATGAAAAGTGGATTTTTGTTTGTTTGTTTTTCGTATAGTGTTATATCAAAAGCATAGCAGCACAGCATTATCAATGAAACTGTAGCACAGAATTCCTACAACGAGTAGTACTTGGCTTTCTGAGAATACCGTCATCTTGCTACTGGCAACTGGAGAAGTCTTGTCCTATGGAAAAATGGATCGGGGAGGTGAACACACTCACCTAGGAAGAAGGTGTTGATTTTGGCCAGCTCCTTGTCACAGAACTGGAAGAACTTCTCGTCGTCGAAGCGGGCGAAGTAGTACCGCTGTATTGTGCTCTGGTCTGTCACTGTACACAGGGTCACAACAATCACCACAACAACAGAGAACCATGCAGATCTGCACTTAACTGTGGAGTCAATTCAGGATTTTGAAGTGGTCACCCTCCCCCCTCAATGCACACACACACACATACAGCATTGGCTGCCCCACCCTACTGATGTATGGGGGAAGAGGGGTGGGGGGTAGGAAATATACCACAGTTTTCTGAATACAGGGCGCACGTATTTTTTTTCTCTATGATAACTCCCTGCACGTAGTCTGGTGGCTGTGCCTTTCAGCTGCTGAGGCAGAATTTCAATACCAAAGACCAAAGTTCAAACTAGTCTAACAACTTAGGCCTATCAAAGGTCAAAGTTCGAATTAATCCCAATGTTAAGGCCTATCAAAGATCAAACTTCAAGCAAGTATAAATGTTTAGGCCTATAAAAATGTTAGACACAGAGTACAACGGGTGAACTAAATCATTAAAGTAACCAACACATGTCATAGCCAACACAGTCTGTAATATCAAGCCACCAGAGGTTTACTAACACTTGGGATGATTGAAAATGAAAGATTCACTGCATAGCAAAATTTCACTTCTCTGTCCAACAGCATCATACCCAAAAACAAATGAAACACAGCATGATGTAAAGCCGAAACTAAGCGTCATTGAAATGCTAGAAAAGAGAGGAAACTGGAAAAATGATTTCGAACGTAAGATGAATGAATCTATGGCAAGAAAGTAACAGACACACAAAGAGAGAACTGGCACCCCCACAGCAGAGACTGAACAACTCTTCCCACTGGGAAATCCAACAGAGCACCACAGGAGAAGACAACTCAGCTGATGATACAACCCAGCCTTGATCTAACCATCAATCTGTCAGTAAAACCATTCTTAAAACTATCTATCTCTGACTCTGAAGAATCGGGCATGTCTGTCTGCTGATGAAATGAATAAATGAGTATACTTTTTCTTATTGTTTTTCAGTACTTTATCATTTCTCTTCTGTCTGCTCAACCTATGCTCTATATGTTACAAAATTTATATGAACATAATCAAATGAATGCAGGTGTGAGCGTGGGGCGGATAAACTTAACTTTTTCTTGCGTTTGGTTGATCAAAATTAATTCTACTGTGTTGGAATAGTAAAATTAGTTCTTTCTGGAATTCGACTTTCATAATCAATCCATAGCAGTGTTGGGTTGTATAAATCTATTTTGCATTAAATTAGTCTTGTGCTGTCGGATTTGTGTAAATTTACCATAAATTACTTCATTCTTCGTAACCCTGTGTTAGTATATTTGATTATCAATTCAGTCCTTTTTTGGTTTGGTACAAATTGACAATTTGTTCGTTCTTTGCGATGTTGGGTTGGTATAAGTTTAGAATAAATTTATTTGTTCTTTGTCGTGTTGGGCTGAAATAAAATTGCAACAAATTAATTCATTCTCTGTGGTGCACAAATTTACAACAAATCCATTCATTCTTTGTGGTGTACAAATTTAGAATAAATTCAGTCATTCGTGGTGGTGAAAGGTAGGTACTGATTTACTCCGAGATGACCTGCAGGCAAACGGCCTTTCCTGGGAAAACAAGTCTGGCTAGGATCAGGTCTTTACCTGCATGTCCACAACCAATGAACCAGTGCTCCGAGTGTTAGTCTGAGGCAAGAAATCAAGTTCTCAAGTGCTGCGATGCTCTTAACACAGGTTAAAGAACCTGTGACAAGTAACAGCTGCATTTGGCACACAAAAAAATCTCTACAACTAACAAGAATCCATGTTGCATGGGACACAAACGAACAAACAAAAGATAACAGAAATTGACCAATAACACTACAACACATGATCCATAACATACCATGGCAATGCACAATCTTCAGGGGGAGCAGCCCGACTCACAGAATGAGAAATCTTTTGTAATGATGAAGATTACGACCTCACTGCAACTGAATGTCTTAAGGGCATCCTGTTTGTCTGTCTGTGTGCATCTGTCTATGCCCCATCTGTCTTTGCGGCCTGCACTGTTTGTCGTTGGCATACAAATCCACAGTTTTCATCTGATTGTCTCCTAATCTGGCATGGTGACTCATTAGCATATTATGTAGAATAGGAGTGAATCATTTATTGAGCAAGCAAAAGTCACTTTTCAATGTTACCATATGGTGAAGTGAAGTGATGTTAGGATTCCAAGACAGTCAAACCTGCCTAGCTGTTGGAAGAGAGAGAGACACAGTCAGAGAGAGAGAGAGAGATAAAGACAGAGAGAAAGAGACAGACAGACAGTCTAAAAGCACCATGCTGGCACAGTTCAGCGTGGAAAGCATCAAACTGAACATTTAACGGTCTTTGGTAAACGTCCTTGGTTCAATCCCAGAGACACCCCCATACCCCACCATTTTTTTTGTTTCCTCTAAGGGATTCAAAGGGGGTCTAACTAAGACAAAAAGGGTACAGGCAGTAGTAGGGAGGGGGGAGAGGAGGGGGGGAGAAAGAGGGAAAGCAGAATGGGGAGGGCGGAGCAGGGACAGGGAGAGGGCGGGGGGAGAGAAGGACCGGAAAAGGAAGGAGGGGGAGGAAAAGAGAAGGATGGGTGAGGGGAAGGTAGGGAGACAAGGGAAGGGGTGGAGACGAGGGGACAGGGGAGGAAGAAGGAAGGGAGAATGAGCAGGGAAGAGGGGGGGGGGGGGAGACAGGAAGTGTGGAACAGAGGGCTTGGATGAGAAAGGGAACAAGCGGAGGGGGAGACAGGGGAAAAGGTAAAACAGGGGGTGTGGGGAAGAGCAAGTGGGGAGAAAGTTGAAGAGGAGGAAGGGGGAGGATGGGAGGGGGTCAGGGAATGAGAAGAGGGGGGACAGAAGGGAGGTGGGAGTGTGGGAAGGGCACGAACACAGTAAATAACGCAACACACCCTAGTAGAGCACACTGCAATGTAACTCAACACAGTGCAGAAACAGTAGAATGCAATGTGATACGGTACAGCTACAAGCAACAAAACTGCATAGAGCAATATTGTGGAATATAGTAAACCAAAACAGCACAGTGCCATACGACACAGAGCAGACGAGTTCCTTGTCCCCTCCAAGAACTGACTGTATGCAGTGCTGGCCAGCGACAGACTTACCTTCCGGTGAGGGAGCTTCCTCTTGTGCTTCATACAACAGCTCCTTCATTGTCTGCAACCGACCATGGCCACATGGGGTCAAAGTGCAACCCGTCATTTCTTAACATTTCTGTGCATAGCTGTACCAATAAGCTGAAGCTCTGCATGCATACATACTCATACATCAATGCACACACACACACACACACACACACACACACACACACACACACACGCACACACACACAAACACAGACACAGGCACACGCACACGCACACACACACACAGAGTGTTCCCAGCAGATATAAAATTGTGACTTTGACTTGAATTTCTGAGGGTCAGTTCTTAAATTCAGATGGCCACCAAATAGATGAAAGAAATTATACATTTGTGTGACCAACACAGACTGAATAAACAGAAACAAACAAAACAAGCATGAAAGCACAGCAAAGCCAGTACAGCAAAAATGTTGTAAACTTGCATTCGGACACCCTTGTTGTCTCAACAGTACTTCATCAGTTGAGGATGAAGTTGGACTGTCCTCAACAATTGTTTCATCTGCCGCAGGCCTGACTGTATTTTAGCTTTTTTTGAGCCACTGTAAGAGTGACAATTTCACTTGACAGTGCACACACGATCATGGGCAAAGAAGGAAAATAATCTGGCATGTTCCTGTTTGTGTCGTCTGCTATGCTCATAGCAATCTCTTGAACTTGAACTTGAACCTGAGGTGTTTGAGGCCTTGTTGGAGGCCTGTTCACCTTTGAGACTTGTAGATCATGTAATCTACACCTGAGAAAAAAAAAAATGCTGCTCCGGCAAATGAACCCCGGTCTCCCGCAGAACAGACGGTAATACTAACCACTATACTACCGAAGAGCTCTTCGCCGTTGCAGATAAGGTGGCCAAAAATGTGCAACTATGCTCAGACAATGTGGAGGGAACTACTTCCATATTCCTTACTTGGGAAATGGGAATACACTTGTTAGCTGTGCTTTGATTAACAGGCTACGATTTGGAAAATAATGTGCATTACACAGTAAATAATGGTGCCCAGAGTG
>JADBJO010002825.1:240157-242657 GCA_016801955.1 Conus betulinus | reverse complement strand
TGTGTGTGTGTGTGTGTGTGTGTGTGTGTGTGTGTGGTGTTCTGGGAGGACCGTGACGATGAGGGGCAGTGTGTTTGCGGCTTAGCTGGCCGATATCGGTGCTGTGAGATTTTGACTTGGACTGGAGGACGGACCCTGGCCGGCAGTCCCCGTGAAGCTTCTGAGGTGGGTTGGGTTGGGTGCCTTCACAGTCGTCCGCTTAGTTTTTGTTTTGTTTGTTTGTTCTTTCTTTTCTTCTTTTTTTCCTTTGATGCTTGTAGGGGTGGGAGGTGGAGGCGGGGTGGGGGAGGGGGGGAGCAGCAGTGTGTTGTTTTTATGGAGGGTGTCTTCTTTCATCAGGTAGATATTGGAGGGAGGGGGGGGGGGGGGGGGGGGCGTGGATGAGGTGGAGGTGAAATGGCATCGATGTGTGGTGTGAACAGAGAGAGAGAGAGAGAGAGAGCGTGTGGTGGGAGAGACGAGAGAGGAGAGAGAGAGAGAGAGAAGGGGGATGCAAAAAGAGAGAGAGAGAAGAGGGGACAGAGAGAGAGAGAGAGAGAGAGAGAGAGAGAGAGAGAGGAGAGAGAGAGAGGCGAGAGAAGAAAAAAGAAAGAATAAGAAGAAGGAACAAGAACACGAAAGAAGGAAAAGGGGAATAACAAGAAACAACGAAGAAGAAGAAAACAACAAAACGCGATGGAGGAAAGGAATAGGAAAAGGAGGAGAGAGAGATGAGAGAGAGGAGATGAGGAGAGAGAGAGGAGAGAGGAGATAATAGAGGAGAGCGAGAGAGCGAGAGAGGAGAGAGAGAAAGTTTTCAACTTGATTGGCAACTATCACCTGTTTCCTACTACCAATCCCTGATGTTTGATAAATCATCAATACTGTAATCAAACACAATGCTATAACATACTGTGTGTATAATGTAGTAGTATTTTGTCAGCACCCTATGCACCATGAATCTGAACGTGCCAAGTGGGGAAATACCCTTATATGCTCAAAAACGGATTTCCGATGTCAGTTAATGTAGGCCCTGCACCACACGCGCCCACACACCCACACACACACACCACACACCCACACACACACCACACACACAAACCACAGAACAAACACACACAGACAAACACACACACAACCACACACAGACACACCCACACACCACACACACACAACACACACACCCACACACTCATACACCCACACACCACACACACCCACACACCCACACAACCCCACCCAACAAACACACACACACACACACACCATACGCACACCCACACACCACACAGCACACACACACACCCAACACACACACACACCATACACACACACCCAATCACAACACGCACACACACCCACAAACACACACACAACACACACACACACAACACACACACCCACACAACACACACCACCACACAACTTCGCGCCACGTACGCACTCACACACACACCACGCACCCATAGACACAAACAAGCAAACACACCACACACACACACACACACACACACCACACACACACAACACCACACACACATACACCCCACACACACAACACATCACACACACACACACCCACACAGCACACACACACACACACACCGACACACACCACTAAACCGCACACACACACACACCTCACGCACGCACGCACGCACGCAAGCGCACACACACTCCAGAGAGAGAGCAAAGAGAGTTCACAATCGAATCCGCTTACTTTAGCATTCTACGCAATAAATCAGAGAGAGAGAGAGAGAGGGAGAGAGAGAGAGAGAGAGGCAGGCAGTCAGTGACAGGGAGACAATGTGAGAGTGGCACAGATAGACAGACAGACAACTCACAAGAGAGAGGGAGAGAGAGGATGAGAGAGATAGAGAGAGAGAGGAGAGAAGAGAAGAGAGAGGAGAGAGAGGATAGAGAGAGAGAGAAGGAAACACAAAGAAAGCAGGCATAGAGAGAGAGGGGTGGAGAAGGAAAACACTAAGAAAGATGGGGAACACAGACGAGAGAGAGAGAAGAGGAGATAGAGTGAGAGAGAGAGAGAGGGAGAGAGCAAGAACGACGGACAAAAAGCTTTTAGCTCACACTGAGAAGCCAAACAAACACAGACGAAACTTATCTGACCTTCTCTCTCCAAACACCTTCAAATAAAAAATAAAAAAAAAAAGAAGAAAAAATCACCCCCAACCCGTAGATCGCAGAGAAAGACAAAAAAAGCTTCACCGTCAGTTAAAACAAAGTCGACTGCTCCAGCAGCGAGCCACCAGGCTGTGTGGTCTTTCAAAAGTCACACGCGTACTGACTGCTTGTCCAGCTTCGTAGACCTGCCCCTGGACAAATGTTTATCTTGTGTGTTCCAGCTGGCTACATGTTGAAGAGGAGATGAAAGCTTCCGCACGACGCGTTCAGTCTAGATGCAATGATTTTTTTTTTTTTCGTTCGGTTAAAAAAAAAAAAAAAAAGAATTTTGTTACAGACTGTTCAATTCTTCCCTCTGTTTGTCAGTTTTGTGGTGTCT
>JADBJO010002825.1:237500-239012 GCA_016801955.1 Conus betulinus | reverse complement strand
CCTCTACGTCCTCTCCCCGCGTCTCATCATCTGCAGAGAATTAAAAAATAAAAAACATAGTGGCAACGGCAACGACGACGATGGTAATGGCATGCATCGCTGATGGATGGAAAAAAGCCTGGGGCCATGACCAACTGTGTACATGATCAGCTGTGTGTGTACATGACCAACTGTGTACATAACCAACTGTGACATGACCAACTGTGTACATAACCAACTGTGTACATGACCAACTGTGTACATAACCCAACTGTGTACATGATCAGCTGTGTGTGTACATGACCAACTGTGTACATAACCAAACTGTGTACATGACCAACTGTGTACATAACCAACTGTGTACATGACCAACTGTGTACATAACCAACTGTGTACATGACCAACTGTGTACATAACCAACTGTGTACATGATCAACTGTGTGTGTACATGACCAACTGTGTACACATGACCAACTGTGTGTGTACATGACCAACTGTGTACATGACCAACTGTGTGTGTACATGACCAACTGTATACATGGCCAACTGTGTGTACATGATCAACTGTGTACATGACCAACTGCGTGTGTACATGACCAGCTGTGTACATGACCAACTGTGTACATGACCAACTGTGTACATGACCAGCTGTGTACATGACCAGCTGTGTACATGACCAACTGTGTACATGACCAACTGTGTACATGACCAGCTGTGTACATGACCAACTGTGTGTGTACATGACCAACTGTGTACATGACCAACTGTGTACATGACCAACTGTGTGTACATGACCAACTGTGTACATGACCAACTGTGTGTGTACATGACCAACTGTATACATGACCAACTGTGTACATGACCAACTGTGTGTACATGATCCAACTGTGTACATGACCAACTGCGTGTGTACATGACCAACTGTTTACATGACCAACTGTGTACATGACCAACTGTGTACATAACCAACTGTGTACATGACCAACTGTGTACATGACCAGCTGTGTACATGACCAACTGTGTACATGACCAACTGTGTACATAACCAACTGTGTACATGACCAACTGTGTACATAACCAACTGTGTACATGACCAACTGTGTGTGTACATGACCAGCTGTGTACATAACCAACTGTGTACATGACCAACTGTGTGTACATAACCAACTGTGTACATGACCAACTGTGTACATAACCAGCTGTGTACGTGATCAACTGTGTACATGACCAGCTGTGTACGTGATCAACTGCGTACATGACCAACTGTGTACATGACCAACTGTGTGTACATGACCAACTGTGTACATGACCAACTATGTGTGTACATGACCAGCTGTGTACATAACCAGCTGCGTACATGACCAACTGTGTACATGACCAACTGTGTGTGTGTACATGACCAACTGTGTGTACATGACCAACTGTGTGTACATGACCAACTGTGTGTACATGACCAACTGTGTGTGTGTACATGACCAACTGTGTGTACATGACCAACTGTGTGTACATGACTGTGTGTACATGACCAACTGT
>JADBJO010002825.1:222500-225000 GCA_016801955.1 Conus betulinus | reverse complement strand
ACGAATTTTATTTCAGAGGGTAGTGGAGTAAGCATAACTGCTTTTTTTACATCCAGCCCCCGGGGCCAAAAGAAAACAAAAACAAACAAAACAAAACAAAAAAAAAAAAAGAAAGAAAGAAAAAGAAAAGAAAAAAAAACTTACAATTTCTGAACTATAATTATACCAAATGAACCAAACTAATGTACAAGAGGGAACATAGACGGAAGGGGTGGAGATGGTTGGGGGTGGGGGTGGGGTGGGGGGCATTAGAGGAGAGAGAGAGAGAGAGAGAGAGAGAGAGAGAGAGAGAGAGAGTTTTAAAAAAACAATATAAGAGACAGAGTGAGGAGGAGGGGGGGGGGGGGTAGAGCGAGGGAGAAGCAAGGCATGGTATTAAACATTAACATAAAAGGTACCCAAGAGAGAGAGAGAGAGAGAGAGAGAGAGAGAGAGAAGATGAAGAGAGAGAGAGAGAGGTTTGTGAAGGAAAGAGTGTTACCAAATGAAAACAAAACTTATGTGCCAAGAGAGGAGAGAGAGAGAGAGAGAGAGAGAGGAGAGAGAGTTAAAAAAAAAAAAAAAACAATAAGACAGACAGAGTTGCGGAGGGGGGGGGTGGTAGAGCGAGGGAGAAGCAAGGCATGGTATTAAACATTAACATAAAGGTTACACCAGAGAGAGAGAGAGAGAGAGAGAGAGAGAGAGAGAGAGGTTGTGAAGGAAATATACCAAATGAAACAAAACTTATGTACAAAGAGAGAGAGAGAGAGAGAGAGATAGAGAGAGAGAGTAGGAGCGAGAGAGAGAGAGAGAGGTTTTGAAGGAAATATACCAAATGAAACAAAAACTTATGTGCAAAGAGAGAGAGAGAGAGCGAGAGAGAGAAGACCTCGCCATATACACGCACACACCACAGCCACAGCAAAAAAAAAAAAAAAAAAAAAAAAAACAAGGCGGACCAGGAAGTGAGCAGGAAAAAGACGAGGGCAACCTCTAAGCGTAATTAGTCTGACGTCACAGCGTTAATGATACAGGGATTAGGAATGGAAAGGGCGGGTTGGGGTTTGGGTTGAGTTTGGTTACTGACTTGGAAGAGCCGAGTGGTAAGGAGGCGGAGGGGGGGGGGGGGGGGGGGGGGGGGAGGAGATTGGGGGGGTGGGGTGGGGTGGGGTGGGGTTGGGAAGGAGCACGGGATTAACGAAGAGTGCATGTTTTAGATTTGGACTTGAAAGAGGAGGGAGGAAGGAGACGAGGGGAATTAAGTGGGAGGGGAGAGAGAAAGAGAGGGTGGGGGGAGTAGTTGGGAGTGGGGGTGGGGTGGGTTGAACGTGGGGGTTTGGGGAGGGGGGGGAGGTTTAGGAGGTAAGGGTAATATTGCTCAATAGTGCTTTACAGTCCAGCCGATCGCAAAGGGCCATTTAAGGGCTGTCACCGCTTTGTAGTCAACTTACATGTCAAAGGGTTTAGGAGAGAGAGGAGAGAGAGAGAGGGGGGGGGGGGGGGGGGGAGGAGGAGGAATGTCGAGCAGAATCTCGGATTATGGACAGGGAGTGTCTATCATTTTGAAGAGTTTTTGTTTTGTTTTGTTTTGTTTTTTTTTTTTTAACGTGTAATTCTTCTTTCTTTTCCCTGTCGTTTCTGGAACCTCGTACATTCATATCTGACAAAAATAAGCATCAGATCAAGCCTCTCACTGCCCCCCCCCCCCCCCCCTTATTTTAGCCCTTCTCCATTCCTCTCGCTATTTAGGATATACACTGAAGCGAAACGGACAATTAATTCCGACAGTGTGTGCTAGAAAGACGAAAAAGATGGAACACCCCGAAGGTGTCAGTGAGACCCAGAAGAAGCACTGTCCTCAACTGCCGAACCAGCCAGCTGGGAGCACTCCTGCACCACCCTTGGAGGCCTGCTGCGCGGTGTTCACGTAAGATACAGGCACGCGCTCGGCACTCCCCGTTAAGACGTCAAGGGACGTAACTGCTCCCTGGCAGATGCCGTCGTGTGACCTGTGGACGCGATGCAACAGCAGAACGTCAATGGAAGCGCTCCCATGCACGTAGCAGCCCGAAGTTCATGCCTGCAGAGTCCCACTGGCGTAACACGCTGCCACCAAGCGAACTGCTCTGCTGCTCATCCTGCAGCCCCACTCGTTGCGTTTCGTTGACAGGCGAACACAGTACAACTCATCCAACTTTACAGCTTCCATTCGAACAGTGGATGCCTAGGCGGTGACGCTTGCAACCCCCGCTAGCGTACACCCAAAGACAAGCTTATGCGGTGATCCCGACTTGCTGACTGACTTGAACCTGCTTTTTTTCTTTCTGTCTGCGCACGCAGGCAGGCTGATACTCCTGCGGACACTGCCTCTATAGACAGGCAATGGAATTTTGTGTGTATGACCGTTTTTTAGCCCGCTATTAAGGCAGCCATACTCCATCTTCGGGGAAGGTGCATGCTATGCGTAACGTGTCATCCATACCAACGGCCAAAACTGGCCTTCTCTTCCGAAAATTGG
>JADBJO010002825.1:207500-220000 GCA_016801955.1 Conus betulinus | reverse complement strand
CTTTAGGTTTAAGGTGTTTTCACACGGCGGCGGGGCGGAGGAGGTGGAATCAGCAAAAAATGGGACACTATATTGAAAGGCGTGTTTCCATGCAGTTTTCAAGCGAAGACGCCGCCCCGAGCGTTGAATGTGCCGAGAAAACGTTTCTCTCCAGATGGCGGAAACTTGTAGCGCCACCTTCTGTCGGTGAAAAGGGAATTGGGCTACTAGATCAAAATCATTATTTTTGTTGTTGTTGCAGATTTTGACTTTTTCTCAAAAAGAGAAATCAAAGGTGGTGATGATTTAAGAGAGATCAGATTTTGAAAATCTGTAAACTTCTTTGCACGATGTATTTTGCGATGACAAGAAAGCAAAAGCAATTTATTATTATTGTTATCATTATTATTGTTATTATTGCGATTATTATTATTTTCATTGTCATTATTGTTATTATTAGTATCATCACACTTTTACTAATTATGATTATTATTGTTTACTCCATATCCTGGAGATACGTTCCTTAAGACCAGACAAAATCCTTATGCCACAAACAAGTCAAAACCAAGCATGGACTGATATGCACGAAAAATTATGATGAGTCCAGATGACAAAATCAACTGGATCATCAGAATCTTGACGAAAAACAAACACCAACCAACATCCCCCCCCCCCCCCCCCCCCCCACACACACACACACAAAATGAATGCAATCCCCTACTAAGGGGCTCTGGCCTTTATGAATAAAATCCTTGTCTTCTATTGTCTTTTTCTCTCTTTCTCTCTCTCTCTCTCTCTCTCTCTCTCTCTCTCTCTCTCTCTCTCTGGCTGGTTTCAATTCATGGCCAGTTTTTGTTGCTGTTTTTTCAGCGCTGCCATCACTCAGATGTACGTGGGCCGATCGCCCAATCCGCTGCTGCCACATCACGGATTGAGCGCACCAATCAGCGCAGAGCAGTTGAGGTCACGTGCTGTCTCCAGCAGCTCCCAGCTCCCACGGCGCGGACCACTGAGAGCTGATCACAGTTGCCCACCCCTCGTTCAGCCAATGACAGGTCAGAGAGGAACGGAAGATAGGAACGTTGAAAATGTATGGAGAATTATTAGCACCAAAAGCTGCATATGTTGATTGGAAGTTTCATTTGGCAAAAGACAAGAAGAAAAAAAAAAACCCGCTTAAGTACTGATGTGAAACTGTTGATGACTTAATGTCAAATATCATAGGTCTGACTGTATACAGTTGGTGGTAGTTGTATCAAAAGTAGAGAACTTTTACTTTATGTGTATCAACGGCTCTCAACAAATATTTATCAATGCACATTCTGACCGCAAAATCTAATTGTTCTGAGACCCAGTGCGTGAACAATGGTTCATATCCTTCTGTGCACAATATGGCAACACAACGTAACAGGAAAGCAAATATAAACGACACAAAACAAAACAAAAAACACACAAAAAAAAAACTCCTACCAACCCGATGAAACAGGAAACCACCACACAATACAACGGAAAACTAGCAACACAGTGTAACCAAAAACTTACACAGTACATCAGAAAAACAAACAAACACCAAGAACAAAACTACAGCATCAAAAAAAAAAAAAAAAAAAAAAAAAAAAACCAACAAAAAACGAAACAACAAAAACCAAACAAATAATCAAAAAACCAATCAAAACAATCCGCAGATTGTAACGAATAACTCACAAGGCGAAAGAAAGAACGACAAAAACCACCCGCAGTGCCTTACGCATTGGGATGAGAGTCACAACGTTTTCCACCCTCAGCTTCGAGTTTGGCGCCACATCAGAGGGTACACCGTTATAAAAAAAAAAAAAAAAATAATAAAATAAAATAAAATATTTTAAAAAAAAGGGAGGGGGGGGGGGGGGGTGGGGGGGGGGGGGGGTTGGGGAGGGAAGGAAATGAAGACGGAGAAAAAACACAGGGAGAGGGAGTCCAGAGAGAGAGAGAGAGAGAGAGAGAGAGGGAGGGGGAGAAAGGAGGGGAGGGAGAGGATGAAAAACACTGAAAGGCACAGAGCGGGAGAATGGCGTTGGGCGGGGAAAGGAGGAGGTGGAGGAGGAGGGGGTTAGTGGGAAGAGGGAGGGGGAGGGGAGGCACTTGCAAGAAAACAGTGAAGAAATACACAAAAGGGTGCATCTCCAATACAATTGCATGCTACCCGAAAGAGAAATCACAACCATCACACAAAGACAAGCTCAAGCAACTCAAACCCATGGACAGGATAAGACAACAGCCACGGACTGACAGGGGGTGGGGGTGGGGGGGGGGGGGGGGGGTTGGGGGGGGGGAAGGGAAGGGAACCACTTTTTCCAGCACACCGAAAAAGGGACACCACTCTGTCACAAACGGTCGACACACCATCACGCTGAAACCGTTGCCGCACCGGGATACAGAGAAGGGCACTGCTAGTAACCCACTACCCGACTGACTGGAGAAGTAAATCAAATAATTCTGCGAAAGAGCGTGCCGTTCTTCACAAAGTGCGTATGCCATCTGATCTGGACACCCAGCTTCTTAAAAGTAATTCTTTTGTCATTTTCCCCGTCCTTTTTTGGTTCAGTTAGTGTTGATGTAAATCCTGGTGTAGCGTGAGCGAGGTTTGAAAAAACAAACAAACAAACAAACAAAGGAACGAACAAACCCAAAAGATGCAAAGCATATAAACGTACTCCCAGTTTCTCTTCCTGAAAAAACGTCACAATCAAACATGCGTCATAACGTATTTATTACACATGTCAAGAGATATTCCATAAAGAAGAAAACCCGTTTGGGGGCCGATATAAACCGTTAGTAACGGCTATTCTGGTGAAATAAAACATCGGGCATCATCCGTGACCCATAATGAACATACCTACACATTTTCAGAAAGATCGGCCCAGATGTTTTGTCTGGAGCGAGTGGAACACATTTTGACCATGGACAGACACACAGGCAGACAGCATTTCTTCGTTCCCATTGTAATGTACTCCCTTTTCTATAAGAACTGGGAGTACAAAAAGGTGTGTGTGGGGTGGAGGTGGATGGGGGAACTCTGTGTCATCAGTTGCTATCCCTCACCAGCAGTAGCATTTCCATTATTCTGTACACAGACTGCAGGCTCAGCCTGTACATCTTCGCCCTTGGCGAGATCTTGTTTCAATTTCTTTTACCCTTAGCGAAATCTTCAGTTCTGGATATGCACCTCGCCCATGGCAATTTTTCTTTCTCTCCACCCCCCCCCCCCCCCCCCCCCCCCCCCCCCCCCCCCTCTCCTTCCTTCGCCTTTAGCATGCGCAATTTCTTTACTACTTACGGCCGCCAGTGTCACACGCTCACTGCGATTTTATCTTTTCCGATCGTAATCAAAGGATTATTGGAGTCGGGAATTCGCTGACACCACTACTGAAGTCACGGCGAGGTTTCGCGTGAGGTTTTCTGTTGTTGCGCGAGATTTGCCAGAAGACGTAGGCGGTTGGCTCTCGACCTGCGCCGAGCGAGACGTGCGAGGTATCTTTCAGTCAGGTCTGCTGCAGCCAGCGGCTGTGAGTTTACACCTGCAGCAGTGAACTGCACAGACAATTCATGTTAAAAAAAAAAAAAAAAAAATGCGTAGTAGTTCGATTGCTGAACCGTCTCGCCAGCGCCTTTCTAAACGGCTCGATTTTTCCCGTGTCAAAAACTGCCCGCAGTGAAAACCACTTTTATGCCTCCCGTCCCAAAGAGTTCTCACAGCAGTAGGACGGGTTACTTCCCTTTGGGCAACCTCGGTTTTTTTTTTTGTTTTTTTTTTTTTTTTTTTGTTCTTTGAGCTCATCGGAAGAATTCCTGGCGGGCATAAGTAATTTATGTGACTTTTTTTTTTGTTTCATTCTAGTCATGATTCTGAAAATCGTGTCTCTCAGATGAGTAGTGTTAATTACTCTAGTTTTATGTAATCTGTCATTAAGGTCCGGTATATTTTCACCACGTGGCTGTCATTTTTCCGGACCTTTGAGTGTGCCAAGGAGAAAAAAACCTCTCCCCCCTCCTAAACACACACCACACCCCACACCCCCCTAAACACACACACACACACACACACACACACAAATCCAGCTACCCACATCCGAGCACGGATCACACACACTTTTGACTTCACACAAAGCACTTTCGCGTTTGTTGTCTCGAGTTTTCTTCAATCTTAGATAGAAAGTAGACAGAAAGTGGACTATCTTTTAAAGAGAGGTGTATTTTTTGAGAAAGTGAAACATTAGTGTGTGTTTTCCACGCGAAGTTTTTGAATGCATTTTCTTCCATGTCTAAAATATGGGTTTTCACTAATTTCCAGTTATGTCGAAGACGAGATAAGCTGATAGAGAACTGTTGGACTACAATCAGATTTAATGATCGCTCAGTTCAACCAAATGGTGTGTGCATGCGTGCGTGCACGCGCGCGCGCATGTGCGTATGTGTGTGTGTGTGTGTGTGTGTGTGTGTGTGTGTGGCGCGTGTACGTGCGTGCGTGTGTGCGTATGCGCGCGCGTGTGTGTGTTTGTGTGTGCATGCATACATGCGTGCTTTAAATTGAACAGTTGCTGTGTTAGTTGAAGTTGAATTGATTATGCAAAGTGAAGACATATCTGCTTCGTGACCAGTAAGTTGCTAGATACTTATCTAATATTTAACGAATACTGAATAACGAACAAGTAGGGTGACTTTTGCTCCCACGATGAAGTAATTACACTCCCGAAACTCCAGGGGAATGCGGCTTGAGCACTTTGGCTGCATTCGTCTGGATCATGAGAGTGTAATCATTACTGGAACAAAAGTTACCCTTCTTGTTCGTTATTGATTGTTTACTATTCCCTACCTGGCTTAAGACTTTCCTTAAATGAATAGTTTAAAGTGAAACATAGTCAGGACGTCTTTCGGCTGTAAAATGAGTCGATATTCATGACAATGTTGAAAAGACTTTTTTTCTTTAAAAATCAGGGTTTAGTCAGTTTTACGGTGGGTATTATTGTTGAGGAGTTGTCGAAAGAAAGTCTTGTGCTTCCACCATTCACATGTACAGGTCTTGTTATCGATGAATTACAGTAAGCTTATGTTCTCCGATGCTAAAGGAATGTGATTACTGAAAACGTTATCAGAGTCAGTGCGACGGTGACGACGTATCTGTAACTACTTAACATGAACTCACAACACCCGCCAAGACGTCCAACAGAACGTTGTTTCCTCTTTGTCCCACAGAGAGATAGAAGACATCAACAGAGCAGCTGAGGAGGGATACAGGTCACGTGCACCGCGCGCTCTGCCGACCGCTGTCGGCCCAGCTGCATTCCGGCGATTTCAGAGGCCTGAGAGACGACCCTGACGACCTCACGGACGACACCGACCCCAGGAACTCGGTGACCGGAAGTGCCCTTGACACGTCACGCGACTCTGCTTTTCAACGACCCGAGAGTGCCCGCAGAAGGGTGTACCTCATCAAGCGCCCTCAGAGTGCTCCTCTGTACGGTCGAATCACGCCGGTGTCCGGCAGTTCTGGGGAAAGGATCGTCTCCCCGGGTGGTTCATCACAGGCTGATAGGGAGACAACCCCGAGCCACATTCTACCGTTGCGACGCCGGTGGAAGACGTTCAGAGTTTTCTGAGGAAGGACAGTGCTGTCTGTGCTTCTCTGAAGAGTGCAGTTCGACCGGATAATACATCCAGCAGTGAACAAAGCTTAGATGGTGGAACGAGAACTTGCGGTGGTTCACGTGCAGACAGCGACACGTTAGGTTGTGAGGTGACCCTATCTGGGCGCTGTTCTCCAGTTCCTTTGAGTGGGGCTGAATGTGAGCCAGACTTTGTGAGGAGCAGTTGAGTCATGTCCACCCTTCATATTCTCAGGATCTTGACAGACCAGTAGCTCCGAACAGTGAGGTTCTAGGAAATTGGCAAGAACTTCAGCGTGCATGTCCAGGGTGACACAGTCTCCAGGAATTGTCATACCTTGTATGACGTCCACTCTCCAGTCAATGCCACAGAGGTTGACGTGAACACTTTCTCCTCTTATGACGACCAGTGGGATAGTTCTCGAACTGACAGTCATCTGTCACAGATCTCTGTCACGACACTTGGTCGTGATGAAAGGAGGAGAGACTCCGCTTCCGTGTCTCCCGAACCCTCCGCAGTTCAAACATCAGTTGGTCTCGATGAAACGGTAAGGGACTCCCCTCTGTGTCTCTCCAGCCGTCCACAGTTCAAGCACCTTTTGTTGATGATTTGAACGTTATTACAGAACCCACCTCTGTGTCTGTCAGACCGTCTTTATTGAAATACGTTCAGCGCAAGAAGCAACGGAGACGAAAGCAGCCAATCGGTCAAGTCTGGAAGAAAGTTCATCATCCAGTTCGAGAGTTGCAGAAAACGAAGACAGCTCCGAACTTGCGCCTTGCACTTTGGCGCCAGGTGCTTCCCGTCTTCCCGCTGCCCCCCCAGACCCAGATACTCAATCCCCTAGTCATAGAGCAGATTCTCTTTGTGGAGATCGAACAGTCGATGACTTCGCCAGTGAACATTACAATGAATCTTTACGTGTTGTTGAAGACACCCACACGGGCTCCTTATCTAACGTCCTTGTCGAATCCATAGCAAATGAGGAGGATGAGGACAGTTTGAAAACCACACACGCAGTTCCAACCACAAACGCCGCGAGTGCCTGTTTCACCGCGGAACCTGGCGTACATGACCAGCACGTGAATCTTCCAGTCCAGAGCGAGAACTTAGCGACACAGCAAGATCGTCCGGCGACCTCAGTCCTGGGATTTGAGCTCGGAGACATTCCGAGTCCCACAGTCATCTACGCTCCCACTACGGCAAGGTCCAGGAGCATTCTCCCAGCTCCAGTCAAGCCGTGACTCCCCTGGGTCTGTGGACAGCTTGTTTGCAGGACTCGAAGCAGAGATCTCCCCCTCAAGAAGAACAAGAACAAAAAGCGTCTCTTCAAGAACTGGTTCTCGGTCAAGAAAGGGAAGTACTTTCCTGGTGAAGAGTCCGTGCCTTTCATAGAAACCCCGTTACAGTGTTCCAGACAAACCCCACGGCTCGTGGAGTCGGCAGGGTGTGGACGGTGAAGTTTTAGAGAATCCTAAAAGTAGTTCTAAGTTGTTGAAAACAGTCGCTGATCATCGTTCTTCAAACACAAATAATAATTGTCAGCCAAAAGACTCTTCGATTGATCAGATCACCGCACGCGGTGCTGCGTATCCATTTGATACCATGGAAAAGCCAGCAGCACAAAATGTATCACAGTGACACTGCTTCCTTGGATAGACTCGACAATTCACGTGTGTCTTCACAGTCACACAATGACGAAAAGCTTACAGCAAGGACGGACAATGGTGCACACAGCCAGGATAAGTCTTCTGAAGACTCGCAGTCCAGTGCTGGCAGTGGGAAGGTGTTCTCGCTGGTGTCCAGCCAGCTGCTACAGAGAAATGCCCCCGGAGCCTACGAAAACACCACGGTCAAGTTCAGCACGAACGTGACACGGCACGAGGTGATCACCATCAAGGGTGCTCCAACGATCTTGGGGACAGGTCCATCGTGTTGAACGACAGCGGCCTCCCTGAAGACCTGGCCAACACGTTGAAGGCCACACCAGTCATGGTCAGAGAACGCAAGGTCAGCTCCAACAGTCTGGAAGAACAGGCCACCGTGACGACCTTCACTGGACATGGCAGCGACTCTTCGTTCCGGCACGGTGGAGCTGGACTCTCCGAGGTCCTTGAAGCTTTCTTCGAGGCAAGGATCGAAAGAAGACCTGGAACTGCTCTCCACAGCTTCCAGAATAGTGCATGCACAGTCTGATGGGGCGCTTGATGACCCTGCTGCCGATGATCATGAGCTGGTGGTCATCAGAGAGTATGTCTTTGCTGCAAGGAAGACATCCGTGGAGGGAGGATCACCTACAGGGGCCAAGCCTTCAGAGACGATGAAAACCATGTCCTCTAGCATGACGTCGTCTTCTTCTGCTCAGTCCTGGGGAGAAGACAGGAAGAGAAACCCTCCGTCTGCCTTCTCACTAGTCAGAGAACATGACTCGGGTTTGGATTCCCCACCTTCCCTGCAGGAAAGCCTCCTGCCGCCGGTGAAACCAAAGCGTAGCGGACGAGCTTCAAGGGAATTACAGGAAAGCTGAGTTAAGTGCGTTGACGACAACCCTGGGAAAGGGACAGTGACAACCGGGAAAAGACGACACCGTCCGCTGAGCACACTGTTTCTCTTTCAAAACCAGCCGTGGGAGTCGCCTCTAGCGAACCTGACACATCCAGGGGCACTTCACCAGATCTGATTCCTGAAACCCTTCGTGAACAAAGTCTTTGCTCCTCAGCAACATCAGTCTCCTGAAATCGTGGGTGGTTCGGGTGATAATGATCAGCCCTCAGGGAAGCCAACACCGCAGAAGAGAGACAAGAAGCCATCTCCGCCGGCTGTGCAGGTCAGGGAGACATCCGAGACTCAGAACGCCCCTCAAGACAACAGTAGCCGTCAGGAATCTGCAACTGCTGTGCTAAAGGTTGCTGGTTCTGAGAAAGTAATTGTGGGTCATCCCGTCCTCGTTCCAGACAAAGGACAGGAAGAGCTAGGGAAGGGAGACAAAGAAAAATCGGGTGTTAAGGCTGCTCCGCGATCCGTTAACTCTGGCAGTGTACAAGATGGCCACCAGAAAAACGTGTCGCCATCACCTTCCGGAGACACGCCTGAAGAGGTCACGAGCAAATCGCCGAGCAGTAGTGGAGAGATTCGAACCTAGTTCAGTGTCCCTCATACAGTCAGCAGCACCATCAACAACAGGCAAGTCCCCCAAAGGCCCGGAGACTCCAGTGAAAAGTGAGCCGACCAAACCAGACGCGCACCCTGAACAAATGCTGGAAGACCAGCCAGCACTTCCTGACCGACTTGCCCGCTACAGAGACAGCCTGACAGAAGAAGAGTACAACAAGCCTTGGGAAAGTGATTTCTCCAGCATAGAAGAGAACATCAGGAACAAGATTTCAAGGGCGTTCCCTCCTGCGCGAGAGGAAGACGAACACGGAGAAGGAAACTCGGCGGAAGAGGTTACTGCTCCAGGACCTGTGGAGACCAGGGGGTTCAGTCCTCTTTGACGGCTGCAGGGAAGAAACCAATAGAAAAGTCAGGAAGCAGGGAGATGACAGGAGGCTCGCCACAAGATTCTAAACCAGCAGCGCGGACAGCAGGATCCGTGGACGTGCACGTCGAACTTCCAGATGGAACCGCCAGTCAGCAAACCACAGAGAAACTGACCATTCCAACTTCTGCTGCTCCATCGCAGAGCCCTGCATCCACTCCCAGGAAATCCTCAACTCAGTTTGAGCGACCTCTGTTTGCCCCAGCCACCACCGCCGCCGGTAGCTAAGGCAGCTAAAGAAGATCCTAAACCTGCCAACATCGAAAAACCTCACAAGTCCAACGCTGAAGAAAAAGGAAGTCCTCTCCATCATCGCAAGCTAAAGGAGAAGTTCAAAAAACATGTTTTCGCATTCCTCCGAGGAGAAGAAGATGGCCAAAAATGAACACAAGAAGGCAACGCCTCTCTTCAAAAAGAAAGAAAAAGACTCGTCTAAAGAAGAAGAAGAAAAAAGGCATTGGCTGCCGAACCAAAGAAATCAGACACGAGTTATGTTGGGAACCAGCCTGAGGAAGTGAAAATAAAGCCCTGTGATGCTAATGATACCACACAGATAGGACGCCAAAGTACAGATGACACAGATGCCCCTGATCATGAATACATGTTGCCAAAGACCGTCACAATGGGACGTCACTCACCAGAGGAAGTACGGACATGAACACACAGCATGCTGATCCACCGCTGGTCTACGGGCATGAAGTCAAACTGCCTTTCCCACCTAAGGAAGCGAAGAAGATAATGAAAGCAGAAAAGAAGAACGCTGCTAAAACTCAGCCAGAAGAAGGAAAGGAACCCTCTACCATTGATGAGTCCAAGCCAGGCTCTCCCAGAGCTCCCAACAGAGCCCTGAAGTGGATCCGCAAGAAGCTGAACACCAAAGGTACGAAGGCCCCTCACAGCAAGAAATACACCATTAGCGGCCCAGAGAGGACAGGTCTGCGGATGAGGAAGATGTCTCCGGCAAGGAAACCAGGTCCCAAGAACATCGGACACGAACTCAGCCAGCGAGGAGTCCGAAGACAGCAGCGGAAGCTCCAGCGGTAGTGAGGAAGACGTTGAGAAAGACGGCAAGGCAAAATCACCCAGGAAAATACCATTCTGGGGTGGCAAAAAAGAAAAAGAAGAAAAAGAAAAAACGGCCGATCCAGAGTCCGACTCGGACAGCTCAGCAGAGGAGTCCAAATCTAAACTCTTCTCGTGGTCTCTGGGCCGCAAAAAGACGGCGGATTCTTCAGACATGGAGGACAATTTACCTGCCAGCTACAAGAAGTCCTCCGAATGGACACCTGGAGACGAGTCAGCAGGGATGTCTGGAACTTCAGAAAGATTTCAGACGACGTACCTCAAATGCAGGACCAGGTACACACGAACTCGGGTGCAAGTGCTACAACGGATCAAAAACTGACCAAAAACAGAACAGGGGTCAAGATTATAATCTCTGATGAAACAGACGACACCAAACGAACACACAGGGAACCGGACTCCAGCTCAAGCTCTGATTCTGAAGCTGTTGCCGAGGACACGTCAGAAGAAAAGCAGAGTGCTTCTAAAAAGGACAGTGGTACCAAGCCGAAGCACCAGCACAGAAGACCAAACGTTGGGTGATCCTGCGCGCCAAAAGTTGTTCTCCCTTGATGAACATGGCGAACGTCAGGGCCAAAGCCCGGATGAGGGAGATTATGCAAAACTGAGGAAAGATGCGACATCGGGTAAAAACTCAGAGAAACTGTGGAAACAGCCCAAGCATTCAGGTTACGAGCTTGCAAGACCTTTGTTTCTTGAAGATGATCTGGATGGGGCATCTCCCGGTAAAGCGGACGTCACTGTAGAGGCAGATTTGAGCCTGCCGAGCACACGTGCACCTGAAAATCAGAGAGAAGAGAGAGAACCAGAAAGCGGCCACAACGTGGAAAACGTCATCATTGAGATATAAGATAGAGCCCACTAAGGCAGCACGCCCTGTGCACCAAGCCTTTGATTCACTGAAAACATCGCCCAGAAAAGAACTACAGAATGGAAGTCTGGATTCAAAGCCACCAGTGCAGAAGCAGAAGCGCGTCACCTTCGCCAAGCCCAAGCTGAACCCCAAACCCAAGCAGGTGAAGAAAGAAGCTGAAGGCACTCCTGCAGTGGAAGAGGAGATTGTCCCAAGCACAGCAGAGGGGCGTTCAGAGAGCTGGGTCTGACCACTGCTAAGACGGCAGTCAAGGAAGCAGACAGAGGCAGTTCTGGCTCGCCCACCAAGGACGGTCGACAAGAGGTGACACTGCATCTTGACGTTCACGATAATTCTGCACGTCTCCCTAAGAAACAGCATCCAACCTTGCAGGATCCTGGCCTGGCCGTCAGCCCTGCAGACTCACCACGGTCCAATGCTGATAGTGATGACTCGGAAGGGAGAACCTACCTGGACAAGCCAGGCTTTCTGGACGTGGCCAAAGCAAGCTGGGGCCTCCAAGACAAGGGAACTTCTGGATGTGTGAAGCCCAAGCCAGGTACTTCTGCTCCTACTGCTGGACAAGGAAAGCACCGTGCTGGTCTGTCAGATGGAGAGAAGAAAGACGTGGACGCTGCTTCCCCTGATTCAGTTCATGTTAGCGCAAAGAAACCAGTGACATTCTCAAGGACTGCGACAAAGGCGGATTGAACGATCTTCCACAGGATAAAGATGGTGAACCCCCCCAAGTCTTCCATCGCTCGTAGTGCTGATATCCAGAGTAAAACAAGCCCCGTTTTTTCAATTGCTGTAGCAACATCAGAGAAAATGGTTACAAACTAAAGCAAACCCACCCCTTTCTTAGAACGTCAAGATGCTATCAAATGCCCAGACGACACTGTACCCGAGGAGGTAGCTTTGATTTCATCACCAAATACCAACAGGAGAAAGACAAGAGCCGTGACGCCATCCGAGTTGAAGTCAGCCAAACAACATGACGTCTCTCTGGGTCCGTGTCACCAGGACAAACCTTCCGGAGACAAACATGACCCTGGGGATTCTGCCATTGACTGGCTGGATTCTGCCAGTCCCATTGCCGCTCCTACCGTCCACGGCCAGCGCCCTGAGAAACCCACAGTGCCCAAACCCAGTGTTAAACCCAAAGTATTTGCCAAACCACCATGGTTCAAATCGAAGGCAGTAACGGAGAATCGGGCCGCCAACCCTGAACAGAAAGCTCCCCCGCAAAGGAAGTTATCGTCCCGCATGTAGCGCCGAAAGCCCACACTGAACTGGAAAATGTCGTCAAAGATTTACCTGGTATGCAGGCGGTTTTGACGGAAGAGAGGGACACCAACAAACCGATCACGAAAGAAAAACCCTCTCCTCCCAACAAACCCATCA
>JADBJO010002825.1:172500-187500 GCA_016801955.1 Conus betulinus | reverse complement strand
TCAGCAGCTCCCCGAAGTGTTCTGCCCATCGTTTCAGCTGTTCCTCGGTTGTGTTGTCAGTGGGTTTCCGTTCTTGTCCTTCACTGGCTTGTCTGTCTGCTGGAACTTGCCCGTCAGCTTCTTGGTCACCAGGTACAGGTCCTTCAGGTTCCCCTGTCCGGCTGCTGCCTCTGCTTGACTGGCCAGGTCGTCAAAGTAGTCCCTCTTGTCCTTCTTGATGCTCTCTTCTCTACTTCTCTGTTCGCTGTGCTGCTGTGTGCTTTTTCCTGTGCCTTTGCCTTAGCTGCTCTTGTTCGGCTCATGTTCAGCGTAGTTTTCTTCTCTCCTTGTTTCCAGCTTGTGGATGGTGTCAGCTGAGATCCATTCCTTGTGCTGGGCCTTCTTCTTCTCTTCTTGCCAAGGATCTCTTCACATGTGTCGTGCCAGAGCTTCTTGCAGTGTTCCCACTGTGTCTCAATGTCCGTCTCTCACACCGTTTTCTATCAGCTCTTGTAGCGGCTGGAACCTATTGGAAAGGCTGATCTGGGAATGCTGCTTGTGTGTCCCTGTTTCTGAGCAGTCCGACATTGTACATTGTCCGTGTGTTGTTGGCGCGTGGTGAATCTCTTGAGGCGAAGTCTCACTGTTGTTAAAAGAAGGTGGTGGTCTGATGACACGTCAGCAGCACCTCTCATAACTCGTACATCCCGCCCATGATCTCCTGAATTTGAGGCTAATGCAGATGTGGTCAATCTGGTTCTCCGTGACGCGGTGTTTCGGGGATCTCCACGTGGCCTTGTGGGTGCGCTTGTGTGTGGAAAATGCTTCCTCCTCCTATCACCAGCTGGTTCAGGGCGCACAGGTCTGCAAAGCGCTCACTCACCATTCTCGTTCATCTGTCCCAGTCCGTGTGTCCCCATGATGTCCTCGTAGCCTGTGTTGTCCGTTCCGATCTTGGCGTGAAAATGCGTTGAAAATCTCCCATCAGCATGGTCATGTCCTTTGCTGCCTCTCTTTTGTCTATCACTGTCTATAGTTGCTGATAGATAGAAGTCATCTTTCTTCTCTTCTTCCGCATCATTGGTGGGAGCATAGCACTGGATGATGTTCAGCCTGATGTCATACTTCTTCGTGGTAAACTTGGCTGTGATGATGCGGGAGTTGACAGGTTCCCATCCGATGAGTGCCCTCTGTGCCTCCGGTGCCAGCATCAGGGCCACACCCCTCAGTGTGGGGGGCTCCATCTTCTGTGTGTCCTGAGAACAGCAGCTGTTCTCCAGATGAAAGTCTCAGCTGTCCTGACTGTAGCCACCTTGTCTCACTCAGTCCTAGCACTCCCATCTTGTAATTTTTCATCTCTCTCGCAACTTGGATGTTTTTTTTCCGGTTACGTACATCGTCCTGATGTTCTACGTGGCTACTCTCGTTGTTGTCCTGGGTGTTAGAAGGGGAGTCAGCCTTGCAGCTTCCTTTCGGCTTTCACTGCACTGCGTCATAAGTCTCCGGGATGGAGACCCTTCCTTGCCCAGGTGAATGTTTTGGTTCGTTGTCGTCGAGGCTTCTGTAACTGGTCTTTTTTTTTACAGGTAGGGTGTAAGCCCTACGCAAAACCCCTTTTATCCTCGGGGCGAGGTGGTCCTGCCTTAGTCGCCTCTTACGACATGCATGGCAGGGCAGTGGGTCTATTCTATGCCCAACCCACAGGGGCAAAATTTCCACTCGGTAACCTGCATTTTCGTATCGTCCTTCCTCTGTTACTGGGTTGTTTGACTGGTATCAGTTGAACTGTTCTTCCTCTTCTGAGAATGTATCAAATTCAGCGCTAGTCTGCCTTTATTCTGGTCACACCGCAGTCTGATCTGGTGAAGGGCGATGTCTCTGTCTTGTCACACTGTAGAGCTGGTGACGATGGATAGATTTACGGTGGGGGGAGAGAGGTTGAGCAGAGGGAGGTAGAGTTATGATTTTTTTCCCCTGAAGACTTTCTTCTTTTTTTTTTTTTTTTTTTTCTTCTCTCCAGGAGCTTTTAGTGTGTTGTCGTGGATTTCTTGTTTGTAGACGAGCGAGGACCAATATGTCTGATACTTTTAAAATCTAAATTTTATCGAATGGTTTGCCATCTATTTCTTCCAGCGTTGTATCTTTTATTCTCCAGTCTTCTCTTTGTTTTTGAAGTGGCCGCTGCCGATCTGAAAGACATGTAATAAAAGGGCAATAATTACAACCAACTACATGATTTTATTCTTGTCATGTTGTTGTCTCCCTTGTATCTCATGTTACTTCGACGATTCGAGGTCACTCTCTCTCCACGCGCGCGCGCACGCGCGTGTGCGTGTGCGAGTGGGAGAATACGCACGTGTGTGTGTGTGTGTGTGTGTGTGTGTGTGTGTGTGTGTGTGTGTGTGTGTGTGTGTACGTTGTGTGTGTGTGTGTGTGTGTGTACGTTTGTGTGTGTGTGTGTGTGTGTGTGTGTGTGTGTGTGTGTGTGTGTGTGTGTGTGTGTGTGTGTGTGTGTGTGTTGTGTGTGTGTATGAGGACAAGGGACAGCGATCTTCTGATCGATCTAACGTTGAACATGTTCCTACAAGTTTTTCCCTCAATCGTATTATATGTTTAAGAAATATTGGGTGGTGTGTCTAATATATCATTTGGCGATGAAAAGACACTAAATAATCCACTGAACTGAAATATTGGGTGACGAAAATCGCATTATTGCGCATAAATTAGTGTCAGTTTTTAAAAATATGCACTGACTTTTTAAACAATCATGATATTGTTTTTTTAAAAAAAATTCATATTATGTTTTTCATTGAACCTGCAATCGCGCTTCTCAAACAATGGATACTCAAACTGGTTTTTGATTCGATTTCGATGAATGTTCAAAGCTGTATTATAAGATTAGATTCGGTAGCGGTTCCACATTTCACAGACATAGCAATGCTTTCGTCAATTATGTGCAGTTTTGTACAGTGTCCGTAAAAGTTCAGCACACACATGCTGATCATTGGACGAAAAAAAAATGACTTACAGTGAACGGGCATAAAAATTTTACCATCCGAAAATCCCCCCCCCCCCCCCCCCCCCCCCCCCCCCCCCCCCCCCGTTGATTACACACATGTTAGTGCATGCAATATGAGGGCGTGGGCATGCGTGAAGCGAGAGAGGGGAGGGGGGTGGGGATGGGACCTGATGGGGAGGTAGGAGGTGGGGGTGTAGCCAGGGAGATATTTGGTATGAAGTTGTTCTTTTTCTGTTTTTTTTTTTTCCCTTCGTTTTTAAGACACAATTGTATTTTCTCTTACCTAAAAAAAAAAAAAAAACGGACAGTGTGTTACAATGGATAGAATGACGATGCAGTTTCTGTTTAAGAATGTTTTTTGAGGAGCAGTATAGATTTTTTTTCATATCAGACCTAGCTGTGAGACATTCATTGCTTATATGTGTCATCAAACGGGATTCTACTTTCACACACACACACACACACACACACACACACATATCATTGTTCAACATCATATGTTCATATATCATATATATATATATATATATATGTGTATGTGTGTGTGTGTGTGTGTGTGTGTGTGTGTGTGAGAGAGAGAGAGAGAGAGAGAGAGAGAGAGAGAGAGAGAGAGCACTAGTGCAACTGGGTGCAAGAGTTGACATTCATATGCATGTGAAAAAAATGTTTTCCAAGAAAATACATACCCACGCACACGCGCGCGCCCACACACGTACATACGCACGCACGCACGTACGTACATACACACACGCACGCACGCACGCACGCGCGCGCACGCACACACACACACACACACACACACACACACACTGACACGAATAAACACTCCAGATACATTAAAAATTTTTTTTTACATTTATTGAGTCATTAAGTACAAAAATATGCGCATGTCTTTCACTAATCTGTAACCTTTCACTTTAAGAAAAATACTCTGCTATGGGTAAAAAAAAACCATCCATTATATTTAGAAAGAGTGGGGGTTAGTTGCCGCCAAGGGCATTGATGTCCATGTGGTGTGCTGTGAAGACTGCACACACACATGGACATCAGATAAGTCTCTCTTCGTTCTTTGTTTGTACTGTCCTAAATGTTAAATGTGATCTTTTTTTTTGTGCTTGAAGAAGACCCAAGAGGTCGAAATGCATCGTGTCTTGTCCTGTGCTTTGTTTGTCAATGTCCTTGGCGGTAACTAACCCCCACTCTTTCTAAATTTTGCTTCGTTCTCCGCCATCAGTCGCCCCATTTTGAAACATCCATTATATGTTTTTAAAAGGGTGGAATGTATGAAACCAATTCAGCCTAAAAAAAAAAAAAAAAAAAAAAAAAAAAAAAAAAGTTTTCTATTTTTTTTGCGACATCCTTGAGGTGGCTTAAAAAAATAATTATGAATTTTTGCTGTGAATTTCTGTCGTCTGAACACCACCCTTCATGCTGACAAGCAAATTACATGCACAAGCCTGAGCCGCTGTGGGTGGAGTCGGTGGTTAGCCTCGCTGATACAGGGCTGGGAGGTCGTGGGTTCGAATTCCATCAGAGCTTTTTTTTTTTTTTAGAACCTTTTTCAGCCAAAAAAAAAAGACTTTTTTTTTTTTTTAGAACCTTTTTCAGCCAGAGTCGTGTAGTGTTCTACAGGCTCAACCAAGCAGACAGGAACTCCACAGTATAGTTTAATCCACGTTTCATGGACGCGCTTCCGACAGCGTAGCTCACATTTCTTGACCGACACCCCGCAGGTAGCTACATGTATCTCCCGGGCCTGGTTGACGCCGCCGGGACATTTCAATGAAAGGAAGAGTAGAGTTCAGTCCCGCCATCTGGACCCAGGCCAGAAAGGAAAGGAACTCCCAGTTCTCATCGATTACCACTAAAATAAACATTCCGAGGCTCTTCATTCATGCCTCGCCCTCACGGCGACCTCAGTCTGAATGTCCTCCTCAGCCCCACGCCTTTGGTGAGTTGACGTCAAGGTCGTGGGTATGGGCAAGCACCTGGGGGAACTGTCGGCTGGACGCTCGTGCTGGCGCCCTCCCTGAAGGGAACGCTCACTCACCGCTAGTTCCGCACCCCGAACAGTGTTCCTGCAGCATGGCAACTTCTGGTCCGAACGCTCTTCTACCGAGGGCGTGCTTCCGTGAAAGAGCCCACTAGCTGTGTTCGAATTTAGCCCGTTACATAACCCTGACCACTCGTGATGCGACTGTATTATCAAAGCGACTTTTTTTTTAGAACTTATGACGTCACACTCGCTAGTCAGATGTGCACAGTGAGGTCTCCTGTGCGCAAGGTGGATAAGGCTCTACAGCTCCGAAGAATACAAAAATGATTCGGGAGCAGGGCAGAGTCTCCTTCGGCGGGTTGGCTGTGAGAGACCCTATGCGCATTGCTCCGTATGCTCTGCTTTTGCTGGGGATGTAATAGGACAACTTGAAAATGTCTATATATGAGGGATCCCGAATGAGCGGGTTGGGAGTAAGGCAACTGAGAGGCGGGGGGGGGGGGGGGGGGGGGGGGGGGGCACAAAATGAGACATTAAAAAAAAAAAAAAGCAAAAGTCCAATACTGCTTTCCTACGTCAAGCTTGTAGTCACTGAAAACATGGAAAGTGTTTGAACACGGCACAGTGCTGGGTGACAAAAGTCTAAGTAAATGCACATTGTAAACACGAGAGAGAGAGACACAGAGAGAGAGAGAGAGAGAGAGAGAGAGAGAGAGAGAGAGAGAGACAGACAGACAGACAGAGAGGCAGGCGGACAGACAGGGGTTGATTCGGAACGTATGGGGGAGGAAGGGAAGACAAGGGGCGGTCAAGGCACATCTGGCTGATATTGTAATTATATGTCTCTCACACACACACACACACACACACACACACACACACACACACACAGAGACCACAACAACAAACAATCCACGGAATTAGCTAGTTCACGTGTTGCCTAAAGCTTGCAGTTATTCTTTGTAATAGCTGAGCTATGAACCCCGAACCAGAACAGAAACAGGGAATGAAGAACAAAACAAAACAAACCAAACCCAAAACAAGACAAAACAGAGTAAGCTAGAAGAAAGTAACACAACAAAACAATGTATAAAGTTATTCTCATGTTATGCACTACACGAAACAAACAAGTGATGTTTCTTTCTTTTTAATTTTGCTTATCATTTCTTTTTATTTTCCCTTTTTTGTCGTCAGACGTCTTGTAATCATACAAACATATAAACAGGCGAAAAACAAACCAATTCCTCCATTCATGACTTTATGTAGAGTTCTTTGGCTATTAGCCATATGGAGAATATTGTTTCCAGCATTTTTCATGCCCTGATTTCTGAAACATGATGAAGACCAATTTGTCGAAAGTTTTCTTTGTATTTTAGGTACTGTGTATTAAACAGGCGCTGTTTTGACAGCTTTTTTTTTTTTTTTTAGAGTGTACATTATCATCTTACTTTGATGTCTGAACCTGTTCCAGTCTCACCTGCAAGGAAAGCCTGTTCTCATCAGCAAGTTCCAGAATGTCTGGAACTGGACATTCAAACTCTTGACACTGAAGAAGAATGTTGACCATGCTGGCAAACTGTGAATGAAGGGCAAGAACGACAATTGTTTTATCCGGTGAAAATGCGTTATTCGTGAAACCGGTTTGATCAGACTCTGCCCCCCCCCCCCCCCCCCCCCCCCCCACCCCCCCCCAAAAAACACCCCCCTTCCCCTCCCCCGGTCTTTTTCCATCCCCCGTCGTTAGTTGAAACTCCCAATATTCTGAGTGACCTTGTGTAGATTATTGAGAACGAAACTGAAAGGTATTCTAGGCTGCAGGGGCAATGTCTGGAATGGGGAGACAATTTTTTAGACAGCCGCTGTGAACAGGGTGAAATCAAACTGGCATTGCGTGTATTTAAACTAGAGGTCATCACCATTATGTAGATTGTTAGAGGTCATCACTATTATGTGTCTATTGTCTGCAGGCTTGGGGCAATACGCCGCGCCAAATAGCTGCGTTCCCCCGGAGAGAGAGAGAGAGAGAGGAGAGAGAGAGAGAGAGAGAGAGAGAGATAGAGAGAGAGAGAAGAAGGAGAGAACAACTGCAATCGTCCGTGGGCTACAAAACGCTTCACAGCGGCAATATTATGTTATTGTTGCTAAACAAAGCACCATAGAGAGAGAGAGAGAGAGAGAGAGAGAGAGAGAGAGAGAGAGAGAGAGAGAGAGAGATTGCAATCGTATGTGGGCTACAAAACGCTTCACTGCGGCAAAAGTTATATTATTGTTGCTAAACAAAAGCAGTAGAACCGTTATAACCCATTTACATTAACAAAAAAACGTTGCCAGATTCACGTTTATCATCTAATATTCAACAAGGAGCTCCTCTACAAATGATGCTGCGATTTTAGCCAAAAATATTTCACAGCAGTTCAGTTCTACAGCACACGTGCATTAATGATTATTTAAAACGTCAGTGCATTCTTTTACACACACACACACACACACACACACACACACACACACACACACACCTGCGCGCGCACGCTCGCACGCACGCACGCACACACACACACACACACACACACACACACACACACACACACACACACACACACGCACGCACGCACGCACGCACGCACGCACGCGCGCGCGCGCGCACACACACACACAGAGCTCAGTGAATATTATAGGACAAATCACACACACACACACACACCACACACACACACACACACACACACACACACACACACACACACACACACACACACACACACCCCTACATGGATCTCTCTCTCGTCAAACATCAACCAGCCATAATAAATCCAGGCATTCACTTCCTTCTAAAAAGCTCGGACTACATGTATGAAATATTTGTTCGTAGCAAAAAAACATGTCAGGTATTAATAATTAGAAATGTACACATGACCACCAGTTCCACCCTCGCTGCCGAATAGCACCAAAGCACCAACAACCCATCCTGAATCAAAGGCCTGCACAACGGTGGAATCGGTCCGATTCCAGACAGATAACAAAACGTGGAGACAGACTAAGCTGCATATATGCAAAGCCTTCCGACGTACAAGTCTCTCTCCCCCCCCGACCGTCTATCATTGATTTTCTTCACGAACAATGGGAAACGAAAGTTGAAGAAGAGCAAGACGAGAGAGAGAGAGAGAGAGAGAGAGAGAGAGAGAGAGAGAGAGAGAGAGCGAGAGAGAGAGAGAAAAAAACCATAACCAGGTCATTACTATTTCTGATGCTCGGGGGCAAAAAATGATGACGACACCGGATTCAGAAAACAAAACAAAACAAAACAAAAAAAACAAAACAAAACAAAAAAAAAAAAACAAAACAAAAAAAATGCAAACGAAGTAGTGTGAAAAGTCAAGAAAAATATTCCTTTCGGTCCAAAAAAATCGACCGAGAGACAACAATGAATAATGGGTCGCATGAGCCAGACTTTCATCCTTGCCCCGTTCAGGATCAATGGGCGCCGGACTGGCTCAGTGGTAGAGCGCCGGACTCGTGATCCTGGGGTTGCGGGTTCGTATCTCCGCCGGGCCGTTTCGGTGCAGGAGGATTTTTCCCTCCGAGTTAACATTGGTTCTGACTCCATTTCCCATACAGTCCTTATACAGTCCTTTGAATGAGACTATAAACCGAGGTTCCGTGTGTGAACGCACGCTTAACATCTTACACACACGTAAAATCCCCATCACCAACTTTCGGAAGAAAAGGCCAGTTTGGCCGTTGGTATGGATGACACGTTACACATAGCATGCACCCTGCGTGAGAAATTGAAAAAAAAAAAGGAAGTAAGGAAACTGAGTGAACGATAATGAACGATACTGACTGGATGGCACGGGAAACGACTGAATGAAGCACCAGCTGGCAGCTCTTCAGTCGGCACTACCCAGGTAGGCAGCCCGTTGTGTAAACGAGTGTGGATTGTAAAGCGCTTAGAGATTGGTCTCTAGCCGAGGACAGGCGCGCTATATAAGTATTCATAATGATAAGAAGAAAAACTGAGAACTAACGCAGCACCAGTCTTGTGCCGTCTGTGGATAATGAAGTTTCTGGAATGAATCGACCAGACCACCATTCAAACCATCTCTTCCGCCGTTCACATGATACTGAGTGTGGCATCACTTAAAAAACAAACAAACAAACAAAACAAAACAAACAAACACAGTCCCCTATCTATCCCAGCAGTTATTCTCGACCGGACCAGGCAAGAAAACTAATCAAAGGGAGCTCATCAATGATTTGTAGTGAAGTCGCTTGTCAGCTTATTTCCCTTGGGGGTTCTTCGGGAATAGATGTTACACAAACACTGCTCGTTTTCTGTTTTGTTTGTTTTGTTTGTTTGTTTTTTTTCCCCTGTCGTTGTTGCTGTTGTCGTAGGCGGTGTGGTAATGGTGTTGAAGGTGGTGGTGCTGATGTTATTGTTTAAGTAAATAGAATGTAAGAGCGAGGCTGGAAAAAATCTCAATCATGAACGATGTCGACAAAGGCAAAATGATAACGACGTCGATAACTATATCATCCTCATCATCCATTATCATCATCATCATAGCAAAGATGGCGATACTGATGATGGTGCAATGCTGATAATGACGATAGTCGTGGTTATTATCGTAAAGAGGAGAACGATGACAATGATGTCGATGGTGACGGTAATAACAGTGAAAAAAAAAGAAAAAAAAAACAAGAAGAAACAAAACAAGAAAAAGGAGGAGAAGAGGAGGAGGAGGGAAGGAGGTTGTGAAAGAGAAACAGCAGATCACAACAACGACGCAAAACTGGAAGACGGAAACAAAAAAAAAAAATATCGAAAAAAAGATCTGAACTGATCCTTCATACAACACAAGCCAGTGATCACCACTACACTACTGAGATTCTGCATCAGTGCAGCGTCTCTCCCCTGTCGGGTTGCCTCGTAACGGCATGCATGATATCAATAGCTCCATATGAAGTGCCAGTGCTGAGGCTGCTACTGGACACACACCTGGGTGTAGATGTGTATGGGAAAACCTGAACGAGTTGGTTTAGAAAAGCTGATACCAATCACAAGGTGACGGCACAGGAGATGTCTCAAATGAAACAGCCACACACACCACCTTCACCAACAGCACCACCACCACCACCACCAACAACAACAAAAAAAAGGCACCGTGAGTTGACGCAAGAAGGCACTGATGAAGACGACTGTGACCAGCCGCTAGTTCACTTAGTGAGTTTATTCCACAGCTTCAGAAGTGATGATACCACGCTGGAACTTACTGGATTGGATAGAACTACAGTTAAACAAACAAATCATCATCATCATCAACAGCAAAAAAAAACAACAACATGAAAAACAAAAAACGACAAAAAAAAAAAAAAAAAAACAGAAAAAACAGCTTCATAAGGCATCGTACAAAAGAAAACCAAGTAGATGTGTTCAAAATGATCTGAAAGCACCGAAATTAAAAAAATGTTCGTAACAGAGGTTTAAGAGTATGCAAAAAAGTTCTTTCGACAAATAAACAAACAAACAAACAAACGAAGAGAGATCTGCAAACAAGGCATGCAAGTCTACAGGAAGGCAAGAGAACGCGTTATAATACAATGCAGTTTGATGGGGGAACACAATGCAACGCAGCCGACGTCTGTTTATTATAATGCCATGTCGGCTGGTCATCGGAGTGCCAAGCGGTGACCGTTGGGCGGTCTGTAGTCTCCTTGGCCGTCTTGTCCTAGGTCATGCTCCACAGGGTAGGGGTGGGGTCATAAGTTCAGTCCTTGACGTTGTCTATCTAGGACTCCTTCGGTTTTTCCCCTAGGCCCTCTACTGTATCCTGCAGAATTCGCTTGGACAAGGGGTCACGGCGAGATACATATTCACCCTTTACTGTACCTTGAAGGAAGGTCTTCGATGGGCAGTTAAGGTAAGGTACATGTCCACCCTCCACTCAGCCCTATGGAATTCGCTTTGGACAGGGAGTCATGAGGAGGTACATGTCCACCCTCCGCTGTACCCTGTAGAACTGGCTTGAACAGGGAGTCGTGGTGAGGTACATGTCTACCCTTCGCTAAAACTTACAGGGTGATCTTGGAGAGTGACGGGGGGGGGGGGGGGGGGGGGGGGGGAGGGGGAGTCCTGGCGAGATACATGCCCTTACCAGGCAGGCAAACTATTCGGCGCTTGTTTACGGCGAGAAAGTTCTTGCTTGCTGATTTATAATACAAACAACAAACCAAAACAAAGCAATCTGACACAGATTGATGCTATGCAACGCCATGAAAATGCAATACAGTATAGCGAAACTGCCAAAGCTACTCTCTCCATTACAATAGCAAGAAGATGGGTTTCAAAAGCTGAATGCGAACCCATACAGAGGCACAGCTCAGAGAAAGTTAAAAACAACTGGAATGCAGCCTCAAGCCCATCGGATGGTGCCTCGTTTCCGTTTCCACAGAAACGATGGAACGACACACACAAAATCACCCTCAGCAATGAACGTCAGACAACATCCGGTCACGTGTGCCGACGGCTTCTTCTGATCACGTGAGGGACAGACTGCGCCATCTTTCCTTCTTGCGGCGGATGCTGGCCCGCACCTGTTGTATGGTGTCCTTGCTGGAGTCACCACGGCTGGGGGAGGTCGCCCGAAGACCTCGACTCGGCTCCCGAGGTGGCGGCGATTTTGTCTCGTCCTCCTGCAGCGTCTCCAGGGGGGTGGGCACGAAGGTGGAGGCCGAGATGGTGGAGGAAGTGGTCGTGGTGTCGATGACGTCAGTAGTGGGGTCGCGGGGTCGAGGTCGCACCACCATGGAAGGCTTCGAGGGCCAGGGGAGGGAGGTGGTGGTGGCGGGTGGTGGAGGAGGTCTGGGGGGCGGGTCGGGTCTGGGGGATCTGGGGCTTAGGATGGCACACGTTCTTCTTCTGCAGGATCTTGTCCACAGTGTGCAACGCTTTGCTTTCAGCCGGGGATTCGGCCGTGACAGTGGCTCTGTAGGCCCCACCCTCGGAGCTGTTCTGAGGCAGCACGGGTTCCATTCCCCGCTCTGCAGCGCTTCCGGTCAGGGCCTCGCTCACGTCGGTGATTCTGCTCCTGGCTTTCTGAGGTGCTCTGCTGTGTCTCTGAACGTCGTCCGGAGAAGACGGACCGGCTCCCGCATCCTCCCCCTGCACGCCCTCCTCGCCGTCTTTGGTCTCTGCGTTGGTGATGTAGGCGTCGTTCTGGATCAGCAGCTCCTTGCGCTTCTTCCACGTCTCGCGGAGGAACTCCATCTTCGTGGCTTTGTCCGAGGCGGCGCTCACAGCACGGCGTACCGGCCGCGAGGTCCTCTCGGTGGGGGATAAAGGCGTGGGGCTAGAAGCTTCGGACGTGGTCGACGTCTGCGTGTTGTCCGTGGAGGTTAGGCTGCCCTGTGTCGAGTCCGCGCCTTCTCCTGAGTGGGTCGAGGCGTGGGGAACCGTGGCCCTTCCCACCGCGGCGTCCCGTCCCTGCGCAGACTCTGGTGGAGAGGGTGGGCGGTAGACAAACTCTCTCAAGGAGGATCTCCGGTCCAGAGACTGTACCCTCTTCTCCCGGGGCAGGAACGGGGCCATCCCCAGGTGAGCCGGTCCGATGGAGGCACCAAGAAGCTCTCGTCGCCTCTGTTTGAGAGACTCGCGGAAACTCTGGAATTTGTTCAGGGTGCTCTGGTGTTCTTCGGAGGGCGTCTTTGGGCGCGAGTCTTTGGGACTGCTCTCGCCCCTGGACGGCTCTCTGTTCCAGCCTTCCTCTCTGTGTTTGAGGGACGTCTTGGACTCTGCTGAGCGAATCGTGGCTCGACGTGGCGAGAGGCAGCGTCGTGGGTCTGCTCGTTTCTGACGCTTTACTGCCCAGCGCTTTTGGCTGAGTGAGAGTGATCGTCGACTGGGTTCGAGTGGGTTCTGGGCCTTTGGCACCGAACTCTTTTGGCTGGGAGAGAGTTGTGGAAGCAGCACCGACACTCAGGGGAGGACGAGTCTGGAAACCGCCGACTGTGCCAGACTTCTGTGGAGCGGAGAGAGCGGTGGAGGCAGAAGCAGCAGCGGCGGCAGCGCGGGTCTGTGCGGCCAGCCAGGGCAGGGAACTGTTGACGGTTCTTCTGGCGTGAGGGTCTCTGCCTCTGGACAGGGACATCTCGGGTTCTTCGGGTTTGGACTCGGTCTTCTTCTCGTCTTCTTCTCTTTTCTTGGGTTTCCTTTGCTTTTTTCGTTACCGGTTTGGGCGGACGTTCTTTCTTCGGTTTAGGATTTACCACGCGTCTTGAGGAAATCACCTGCATCTTGCCGTTGCCGTTGACGATTTCAATCGTTTCTTCCACGACAACCTCCTCCTCCTCTTCCTCCTCCTCCTCCTCTTCTTCTCCTCTTCCTCCTCTTCTTCTTCCTCCTCCTCCTCTTCTACTTTTTCTTCCTCTTTGTTTTCAGGAGGAGTCTCCTCTGCGTTCATCTGATCATGTGTGTCAGAGCCAGAGGCGGTGGTTTTCTAAACTACTTGATGGAACATACATCACGTATGTCTCTGTCACCATCGACTCCTTTTCCTCTTCTTCGGGCGTTTCCTGCTTTGACCACCTCCACTTCAGGGAGATCCTGCTCAATCTCCTCGGGCTTGTAGATTTCTCGAGTCACCGTGGTGGACGTGAAGCAGCCGAAGTCCTCGCCCATCTGTCCTCCACCGACAACTCCTCCGGAATCTTGAAGTGCAGCTCAGGGACCTCCATGGTGACGTCCTGCTGGTAGACCTTGCTGGACAGCAGATGACTTCCCAGAGTCAGAAGCTCAGAATCATTGGCCATGTCCACGACGCTCTTGACGACCTCCGCTTCGTGAACTACTGATTTCAGGTTGGCACGGAGATCGTCCCTGGCCTTGTCAGAGGACTTGATGAAGGCGTCGTCGAGTCCCCTGGAGTCCAGCATGGCCAGCAGAAGCCTCTCCTGCCTTTTGATGAAGAACTGCAGCTGGGCAGAACGTCTCTGCACCTCTCTCCGCAGGTCCTGCTTTCCTCTGTGGTACCAGTGGCTCTCCGTCATGTTGACGTTCTCAAGGCCGTAGGTGATCTGCACGGAGGCCGACTGCAGGCTGTTCAGCTTGCGTTGGAGGCCTTCCCAAATCCTCATCACGTCTGGCGGAGTCAGGCTGAACTTTCGCTGCCTGGCTCGTAGCGGCAGCATCTCCACTGAGGGTCGCCTTCCTGCCTGCTGGTAAGTGTCGGAAGAGGCGGAGGAGAGGGAGCCGTAGGCAGCTGAGCCCCTCGGGATGTCGTAGCTGAACGTTGTGCTCTGGGAGGGGGAGGTCGCCGGGGAACCCTGAACTCCAGGGAACCTGGACCTTACCGTCCCGCTGTCTTGGGAGGACCCGACATAGGCCGAGCCGGTCAGGGAGCGTGCGCCAGGGACAGAACTAGGGGAAGCAGGGTCTTGACTCGGAGAGGACCCCCGCTGGAGAAGGCCTTGCCGGTGCCCAGGGTCTTTTGCACCTCGCTGACGTACTCCTGACACACCCTGGCCAGGAAGTCGTTGGGCAGGAGGTCCGAGACTGCGCCCGAGGACAGCGCAGTCTCCTGGGCTACACTGCGGACATCGGAGAACCGGCTGCTGCTGGCTGTCGCAGTGTATGGGCAGCTGGACGAGACAAGGGTGGCAGAACGAGTGGAGGCAGGACAGGATCTTTGGCTGCCGGTACAGAGACTTGCAGACCCAGCAGTTCAGCATGGGCACCGACACCTCCGAGTTGCTGGAGGAGGACATGGTGGTGGGTGGGGCAGACCACGGGATCAAATCGACGGCTGCCTTCTTCAATGTCTGCGCGCTGTGAGTGGTCTCACATATAGCGTCAGCAGCCGCAACTGTCTTTTTGAAATCTACACAGTTAAGCATGGAGTTTTTAAGGTCAGCATGCATGCGGATAAACAGATAAAGAATCTTAATGATAAAGAATCTTAATGATTTCTGAAGAAAACAGTCAGCACGATGTTTACACAACGGACCTACTGTG
>JADBJO010002825.1:160000-162500 GCA_016801955.1 Conus betulinus | reverse complement strand
AAAACATTGCATTTTCAAACAGCTGCTGTATCCTTCAAGGGATTTATACTTTATCAACTGCGTCTTCTGATTTGTGTGCTTGTTCGACCGTCAGCACCCCCCCCCCCCCCCCCCCCCCCCCCCCCCCTGACCACCACAACAACACCAAAAAAAAAAACAAACAACAAAAAAACAAAAAAAAGCAAAAAAAAACAAGAAATGAACAGAAAAAAAGACTAAAAACCCTTAAGTGCGTGCGTGCGTGCGTGCGTGCGTGCCTGTGTGTGTGTGTGTGTGTGTGTGTGTGTGTGTAAGAAGAAAAGAACAAAAACCTTAATGTGTGTGTGTGTGTGCGTGCGTGCATGCGTGTTTCTGTGTGTATGCGTGTGTGCATGTGTGTGTGTGTGTGTGTGTGTGTGTGTGTGTGTGTGTGTGTGTGTGTGTGTGTGTGTGTGTGTGTGTGTGTGGTGTGTGTGTGCGTGCACGTGTGTGTGTGTGTGTGTGTGTGTGTGATCGCGGCAATATTTACCAATCCTAAAAATCCAACACACACACACACACACACACACACACACACACAACACACACACACACACACACACACACACACACACACAAGCTATACTATATTTCTATACTTGCCTTACTGTTTTGACAATTTGTTTTTTTCAGTTTCGCTTTTGTATGTTTGCCTTTTTGTCCAAAGTTAACTCTTACTGGTAAACATAGAAGAGAATGCATGTTTCTGTGTTACGTGGTCTGTACGCAGAAAACATCGATTTAATTCCTCTTTCTTACGCTTTGGTTTAAGGCTGTGTCGGACCAATTGACATAGGCTAGAACACCAAGGCTACATCAAAATGTTGTTATGCTCTGCATAGTTATGCGGGGATTGTCTTTAGTCGTGACAAGCTCCAACATCATCAGTCTCCAAAATCCCTCGAAGTCGGAGCGTGGCTGCCCACGTGGCGGGGTAATCAAAAACGGTTAACACACGTAATGTTCTCATCCCTAGCTGATGCATTTGTACCATAGTGTTCAAGTACTTGAAATACAAAAAAAGACTCCAAAAAGCAGTCCAGCAGAGCCAGCAAGGACAATGGACAATGTGGGAGAATGCACTCCAAAGAAGTCTCACTTAGAATGACATTTGGCACATGGCCCCTCTCAGGATCAGCTTCATTCTCAGATCTGCATATGACCTTCTGCCCTCAAATGCAAACCTGGTGAAGTGGGGAAAAAAAAGACGATCCTTCATGTCCCCTCTGCCATGAAAAACAAACAGTGGAGCATGTCCTTAGCTCATGTAAAGTAGCCCTGACTCAAGGAAGGTACACATGGAGGCACAACCAAGTGCTCAAAGGGATTGTACAAGTAGTCTGGGCTAGTACCAACACCACAAAAGGGAAAATCAGGACTCCGAAAGCACCGCAAACATTCTTCATGGCAGGAGGCAGCGAATCATGGCCAAGAACAACAGTGCCACTCGGAACATGCAGGCAGAGTCTGCTGGACGGGGCAGATGACTGGGAGTGCACTGCAGACCTCCCAGAATGGAAGAGTCACCCAGAGATCATCAGCAAGAGTGGCATGAGACCAGACATAGTAGTCCACTCTCAGTCAACCAAGCAGCTGATCATGATCGAGCTCACGGTGCCATATGAGAACAGAATGGAGGCAGCTCAAATCTACAAGACTGAAAAGTATGCTGATCTGGCAAAACAGCCTGAGGAGAGAAGGCTATCAGGTCAAAGTCCTCACTGCAGAAATTGGAGCTAGGGGGGTTGTGGGAACGTCTGCATACAGCCTCATGAAACAGCTCTCAGTTGCAGGGAGGGAAAAAAAACAGAGCCCTGAAAGCAATGGCAGAAGCGGCAGAGAGGTGTTCAAGCTGGATCTGGTCAAGGAGGAACAAAAGTGAACTTCATAAGGCTTAACTTTCCTACAAATATCAGGTGTCCCAGGGCAGTGGTTAGTGCGCGAGTCATTAAGTGGAAAATGAGCATGTCCAGAGGGGCATGGGTTCGAATCCCAGCCATGGCTCGCCCCAAGATGGGAAAAAAAAGGGGCAGCAGAGGGACATCCGGAGTCATGAACCGGGTGTGGCCCAACCCCCCTAGAGTGTCAGGAGATAAGGGCCGAAACACTGCTTGAAGGGGGCTTCTCTTCTGAGGACTCTCTGCTGCCACGCTCTCACGAGTTTCTTTCTACTTTCGGCTGTTCGGATGATCCCTGGAGTCTTTTAGCCAGGGTACGACGACGACGACAACAACAACAATAACAACAATGACAACAACAATTACAACAATAACAACAACAACAACAAGAAGTCCTCTTTTAATGAATGTGGCTCCCATACTCGCAACCTCTTTCTGTGATACGAAATAATCTACGCCTGGTGATATCATAAGAAAAAGTCCGGAGTGCAACAAAAATTTCTACTTTTGGCAGAAGAGAGACACCATCGGTTAGGGGGATTTCCGTGATCCGTGGGGGGGAGGGGGGGGGTGCGTGTGTGCGT
>JADBJO010002825.1:145000-155000 GCA_016801955.1 Conus betulinus | reverse complement strand
AGACACGACACTATCTTTTAAGTTATCTTTTATTTCAAAAGATTAATAGTATGTACCTTCAATACTTGGAAGTAGCTTCTTCCTGAACTAGTTCGACAGAAGGAATCTCCGTTGTAGGCGTAGGTCTGTTGAACAGCCTACTTATTCCTACCAATACAAAACTGAAACCTCGTCTGCTCGCGCTAACACAGGACTATGAAAGTCTTCACCGAAACGTATTAGAACCTGTTATGCCTCAAGTGGGATTAAACGTTACTTGTTTGCTCGAGAACCTGTTGTGCCTAAGTGCTTTCACTTCGCCTTTGCCTCGGGGATAGTGATTGAAAACACACACACACACACACACACACACACACACACACACACACACACACACACACACTTAAATGGACGTATTCAACCGAAACTAAGTAAATCAGCCAGATTGTGCCTGTGGATTTGAAAAAGGAGCACTTGAACTGTTTATTGTCAAGTCGTCGTTTTGATGTGGACTGTGCTAACACTGTTCAAAATGTTGCTCAAAATTGTATCTCCTGTTTCAAGTTCTCTTAAAGGTAGGCCTAACCCTGATGTTCATACTGATACAATAATTATGCTGAAAATTTTACCTATGAGCAACGTTGATGATTTTCAGACAATTTCTCTCTTTTTTTTTGTTTCAGATGACAGTTATGGTATGCCATAGGTAGTCGTAGACAGGACTTTATTCACATTGTCATATGATTTCAATGTCATTGTGATTTATGAAGCGTATTGTTGTGTTTTTGAAGTATGTTGGTTACATTAAGAGCACACACACACACACACTCACACCCACATACATATGCACACGTACACATACACGAACACACACACATACACACACGCACGCACGCACACACACACACACACACACACACACACACACACACACACACACACGCACGCACATCTATCTGATGATATCAGGTGTTCACGTGTCCCTCTCTTCAAACCAAGGACTTTAAATAATACAACGACACACATACACCCCAAAGGCATACCCAGCATACTACGAAGCCGCTCGTAGGGGCATGAAATCACACACACACACACACACACACACACACACACACACACAACCCGCACCCTCTCTCTCTCTCTCTCTCCCTCCCGTGCTACGTAGCTGGAGCAGCATAGCAAGGACACAGTTTGGAAGGGCTATTTGGATTAATATCAGAATGAGTAACAGTGTCAGTATTAATGTAAGTATCAACATCAGTACAAGTATCAGTGTGTTTCACTTTTCAGTTTCATCAAGGTGCGGACTAGTCCATATACATGCTACACCACATCTACTAAGTTTCGAGACCACACTGCGCATAATTTTAAAGCTAGTTGATAAACGAATCGATGAATAGAGTGAGAGAATTTAGGAAGAGGGCTGCGACTTGGCAGATGTCTGACCTACGCATGAGCCCAGCGCGTTGCCCAGGCCTTGGTTGGAAGGCCTAGCTGAGATTTTCCTGTCACTTGGGGTAACTGCATTCAGTCTGCGGGACTGACGATGCTGCGACAGTCTACTAGTGAGAAAGATTCCCCGACTAGCGCAGCGCCTGTCTGGTTTTGGTCTGGAAGCGAAGCGGTATATCCTGCCACACACATTTCATGTTCGTCTGCCTGAGGGAGGCTTTCTCTCCCATTTTGTGGAAGCTTACTCTCAGTGCGTTTGGTAAGCTCTTCTGAAAGTCAAACGAATTAAGTTTGTGTTGTTGTCGTCGTCGTCGTCGTCGTCGTCGTCGTCGTCGTACCCTTGTTAAAAGACTCCAGGGATCATCCGAACAGCCGAAGTACTTGTACACTATGGTACAAATGCATCAGCTGGGAATGAGAACATGACGTGTGTGACTGTTTTTTGACTAACCCCGCCACGTGGGCAGCCACACTCCGACTTCGGAGGATTTCGGAGACTGATGATGTTACGCTAGGAGCTTGTCACGACTGAAGACAATCCCCGCATAACTATGCAGAGCATAACAACATTTTGATGTAGCCTTGGTGTTCTAGCCTATGTCAACTGGTCTGACACAGCCTCAAGGCAAGGCGGGTGAATCAGGTTTGACGGGAAGGTGTACTGAATGTACGGGCCCTAGTTTGGTTGGCATTTGTGGTGCGATGGAGTGAGAGTTTTTGGGGAGCGCTTAAAAAAACTCGGTGATATGAAACGCTGAAGTGTGTAACTGATACGCAAGTTCTTTGTGCTGCAAGTTCTCTTGCCCGCATAAACTGTTATCAAAGGTGCGAGGGAGCCTAGCTGAATCTGTCATCTTCAGAATCCTTATCGCCTGTCACGCCTTGCTTTGCAAGCATTGAAACGCTCTAACGGTGAAGAGAGAGCTGCACAGTCTGTCTGCTGTGGCATAGCCGCGGCCTAGTGCCATGAAATACCTCGAAAAGTAACGCACTGAAAATCGTACTGGGTAGGAAACAGTCACAAAAAACGTAGCACTGTCTGAACAACAGATGACTGTGGTGAAAAAGTATGCTATGTGAAGGATACAAGCAGTGAAAGTAGTGCTATACGAGATACACGTGTGGTGAAAAGTACTGTTATATGACACTACATGCGGTGAAAAGTATGCTATATGAACAATACATGCGGTGAAAAGTAGTGGTATATGAACAAGACATGTGGTGAAAATTAGTGTTATATGAACAGTACTTGCAGTGAAAAGTAGTGCTATATGAACAATACATGTGGTGAAACGTAGTGTTACATGAACACTACATGTGGTGAAAAGTAGTGTTCTATGACAAGGCATGTGGTGAAAAGTAGTGTTCTATGAACATGTGGTGAAAAGTAGTGTTCTACGAATAAGACGTGGTGAAAAGTAGTGTTCTATTAACAAGACATGAGGTGAAAAAGTAGTGTTCTATGAACATGTGAAAAGTAGTGTTCTATGAACAAGACATGTGTGAAAAGTAGTGTTCTATGAACAAGACATGTGGTGAAAAGTTGTGCCACATGAACAAGACATGTGGTGAAAAGTAGTGTTATATGAGCAAGACATGTGGTGAAAAGTAGTGTTCTATGAACAAGACATGTGGTGAAAAGTATTGTTCTATGAACAAGACATGTGGTGAAAAGTTGTGCCACATGAACAATGCATGTAGTGAAAAGTAGTGTTATATGAACAAAACGTTGTGTGGTGAAAGTAGAGCTATATGAACAATACATGTGGTGAAAAGGAGTGTTCTATGAACAACATACATAGTGAAAAGCCGTGCTGCCTACTCAAATCAATGGAGTGGAAAGAAGCACTCTCGGAATGATAGACGCAGTCAAAAAGAAAAGGATCGTCAGTTACACACCACACACACACACACACAAAGCCACGGTACGTGAACACAACCTGGAAAAGAAACATTAGCCTCAATCCTGAATTCTTTCAGAAACACATCAGTAAAAGGCAGACAGACTGACTGGAGAAATCAAACAGATGTTGTACCCCAGATAGTATATCTCTAGCCCCCTCAACAGCAATGGAAGAGCCTGAAGTAAAATGGCCTTCCGCCTTCAAACTCGATCACTCTCCAGCAAACGTCATAGCTGACTAGTGTTTGGTTGGCGGAAATTGCGTCGCGCTACATTATGGCGAAGTTCAAAAGAGGCGAAATAACCCGGAGGATGATTCAGAAAACACGTGCAGGGGGGATGGGGGGTGGGTGGGTGGGGGGGAAGTAGGAGGTTGGGGGAACGGAGGGAGGGGGTAATGGGGGCGGAGGACGTACGTAAAAATGATTGTTGTGACAAAAAGGGGATGGACGGAGGAAATAGTTTGTCGTGACAAAGAGAGGTACTCGACGTATTCCATTTGTTGAAAGGCTGGTATATGAGGAGCGTGTGTGTGTGGGTTGGGGTGGGGGGGGGGGGGGGGGGGGGAGGGGGAGGGGGAAGGGGGGACAGGTTGGGGGGGAGGAGAAAACAGGAAGGGTTCTCAATTCAAAGTTTGATAGCTGGTGACACGAGGTATTCTCGTTGTTCATTTCTCTGTCTCTGTCGCTCTCTCTTTCTTTGTCTCTATCTTTCTCACGTTCTCTATCTCGTTCCGTCTATCTGTCTGTCTATTGCTGTCTCTCTTTGAATCTCTGTCCTTGTCTGTCTGTCTGTCTGTCTTGCCCTGACTCGATCTCTCTCTCTCTCAGTCTCAGTCCCCCCCCCCCCCCCCCCCCCCCCCCCCCCCCCCCCTCCCGTTCCCTTTTTCTGTCTCTTTCCAGTCCATCATTTTCTGCTCTTCCCACTCTGTCTGTCTCTCTGTGTCTCCGTCTCTCTCTCTCTCTGTCTCTGTCTGCCTGCCTGCTTGTCTGTCTGTCTGTCCCTCTCTGTCTCCCTCTCGTTCTCGCCTCCCTCTCCCCCCTTCTCTCTGTCTCTCTCTCTCTCTGTCTTAGTCTTTCTGACTCTGTCTCTCTGACTCTCTCTACGTCTGTCTGTCTGACTGTCTCTGTCTGTCTGTCTGTTAGTCTGTCTGTCTGTCTCTCTTTCTCTCTCTCTGTGCGCGCGCGCGCGCGCGCGCGCACGTGTGTGTGTGTGTGTGTGTGTGTGTGTGTGTGTGTGTGTGTGTGTGTGTGTGTGTGTGTGCTTGCTTGCTTGCTTTGCGCGGGCGCGTGTGTGTCCCTATCATGTATAAAGCTTAATAATCGACGTCTCAGAATCGTATTACCCAAATCACACGGCCCTTAATCCGGTCAAAACGAAAGGCATGGTCTTATTATCCAGACAAAAGCATCAACATACTAAGCCTCTCACTCTTTAGCTTTAAAGAACAAATGGTCTCCCGGGTGAGCAGATTCAGCGAATCTCGTGTTTCTAGGCTTAGCCAATGGCGACGACTATCTAACACGGCAGTTAATATTTCAATCGTGTCTGCAGTCATCTGGCTTGCGATTCCTTTTTGCCGAGTAAATGTAAATGATTGGAAACCAACACCCAGAACTAATAATCCGCCGCCTGTTTGGCACCATCGCCGCATCGACCGTCTGGAGCGCTGTACATCACACCAACATAATCAGCGTTTGTATACAGATCAGCGGTGAAGCTGGTTCTGCTCGACAAGTACTTGTCATAACTGAAAAGGTTACCTCTACAGAAACAGCTATCCTACCATTTCAGGGTGTTATGTTCAAAGTACATTAAAACACACACACACACACACACACACACACACACACACACACACACTAACTAACTAACTAACTAACTCACTAACTATTACACACACACACACACACACACACACACACACACACACACACACACACACACACACACAAAACGTGGCATCACCTTATTTGTGCAAGTAGAAGCAAAATGGTCTGATTTCGAAAAAGTTATAGTTTATCGCAGATACGTGTCGATCTCTTCAAACTTAGCTTTGCCGTTTTTGCGCCATAGGGTTGGAACTCTCTTCCAGCGTCTGTCAAGGCATACCGGTCAATTGCAAAGTCCTTCGGTCATACTGACATTGGTTTTGAATAAATGTGAAAGTTTGTAGGATATACATAAAGGTGTTCGTTATGGTGTTCCTAAACTCTCTCTCTCTCTCTCTCTCCTCTCATGAAAGGTGTGGTGCTGAGGATAGACATACAAAGGTTCGTTATGGTGTTCCTAAACTCTCTCTCTCTCTCTCTCTCTCTCTCTCTGAAATAATGTGAAAGTCTCTCGTCTCTCTCTCTCCTCTCTCCTCTCAAATGTGAAAGTTTTTAGGATATACATAAAGGTGTTCGTTATGGTGTTCCTAAACTCTCTCTCTCTCTCTCTCTCTCTCTCATAAAGGTGTTCGTTATCTCTCTCTCTCTCTCTCTCTCGCTCTCTCCTCGCTCTCTCTCTCTCTCTCTCTCTGAAATAAATGTGAAAGTTTTTAGGATATACATAAAGGTGTTTTCGTTATGGTGTTCCTAAACTCTCTCTCTCTCTCTCTCTCTCTCTCTCTCTCTCTCTCTCTCTCTCTCTCTCTCGTTTATATACCTTTGGCTTCCTTTTTACGTTTAACGTCCCTATATTCGATCTATATATCCTTTGTTTGCTAACAGCAAATGCTTTTGTTGCTTTCTTTTTGTTGTCATTATTATTGTTCTTATATCATTATTGTTATCATTATTATTATTATTATTACAGTCATCATCATCATCATCATCATCATCATCATCATATTCTTCTTTTCTTCTTCACACCACCACTATCATTATTATATTGTTATGTTGTTGATGATGATGATGATGATGATGATGATGATGATGATGATGACGGCTATTGTTATTGTTCTTATATCATTATGGTTATCATAATTATTATCATTACAGTCATCATCATCATCTTCATCACCACCATTACCGCTATCATTGTTATCATTGTTATGATGATGATGATGACAGTTATAATTACTATTTTTGTTGTTGTTTTTAAGTATCATTATCACCCTTAACCCATGCTTTTTTGTTGTCATCATCATCATCATCATCATCATCATCATCATCATCATCGTTGTCGTTGTTGGCGTAAGTTCATTATCACGATTATCATGATTATTTTCTTATCAGTATATTCCCTGTTTTCTTAAAATACTATCATGTTGTTGTTCTTGTTGCTATTGTTGATGTTACTGCTTTTTTTTTTCTTTGCTATCATTGCATCTTCTGCCCTGGTCATGTGCCTATTTCAGTAGAATGTAACAGGAATAACTAGAACGGTTTGGGGGATGTAGCTTATCCTGAAGTCTTCAGCTTTGAGATACCACTTTTCGGAGTCGCTACCCCCCACCTCCCCTCTTTCTCCAAATGTGTGTGTGTGTGTGTGTGTGTGTGTGTGTGTGTGTGTGTGTGTGTGTGTGTGTGTGTGTGTGTGTGTGTGTCCATATTATGTACGAATGTATGTGTCTATAGCAGTGTATCCCTGTGTGTGTGTGTGTGTGTGTGTGTGTGTGTGTGTGTGTGTGTGTGTGTGTGTGTGTGTGAGTGCGTGAGCGCGCGCGCGCGCGCGCGTGTATGTGTGTGTGTCTGTGAGAGAGAGAGAGAGAGAAAGAGAGAGACAGACAGACAGACAGAGAGAGACAGAGAGACAGACAGACAGACAGACAGACAGAGACAGACAGACAGAGACAGAGAACTTAACAGCAATGAACGACTCGAACGCCCAAGCAGCGTGGTGGGTCCAATCAATCTACAGCGAGCATTGAACTTCCACCGCGAATCCTCAAAACTGACAGGGTAATCACGTGTGGCGGAAAGTACGCACCACGCAAACACACCGCCAGACACTCTAACAGGCGTACAGCCAGACAGACGGACAGACAGACAGACAGACAGGAACAGAGAAGACACGGTCCATCGGTCGCCGTGCCATGAAAACGAGGCCGGTCACAGTTTATGAATTTCCTTTTAAGAAAGAGACGGCGGGGGTGGGGGTAAGTGTGGGATGGTGGTGGGGGGGGGGGGGGGGACTTTGAGGGGGTGGAGGGTGGGGGTGGTTGGTGGATTGGGTGGTGGTCGGTTTGGTTGAGGGAGGAGGTGGGGGTGGGAGGAGAGCTGGGGTTTGGGTGGGGGGGGGGGTGGGGTGGGGGGGGGGGGAGTGGGGCGGAGAGCCGTAGCGTCTGCGCTCGTGTGTGTGTGTAAATGTGTGTGTGTGTGTGTGTGTGTGTGTGTGTGTGTGTGTGTGTGGTGGTGATGATGGTTGTGTGTGTGTGTGTGTGTGTGTGTGTGTGTGTGTGTGTGTGTGTGCGTGCGTGCGTGCGTGTGCGTGTGCGCGCGCCAGAAGCAATACAGGTGTCCTTTTCAACCTGTTCCCCACTTTGGCACACAAAGTGATCGTTATGTTGCCAGGAGGGGAGCGCTTGTAAAAAACTCGTTGATGCATGTCCTTGCAATAGATATGTAACCATTTTCACTGGGGGCTCTTGCGGTAAACGAGAAAGAGAGAGAGAGAGAGAGAGAGAGAGAGAGAGAGAGAGAGAGAGAGAGAGATCTATGAGGCTGTCATAAAATCCAACCATGTTCTTATCAACACAATGCGCACAATAACATTATCATTTAAACCCACACAGCCTTAACAGATCAAAGCACCTTCACACATTTCAACAGATTTTTTCAAACCATACTTCTTTCACAGATGTCAACAGAGATCATACCTCCTTCACTGATTTTAACAGATCATACCTCCTTTACAGATTTCAACAGAGCTTATTTCTTTCACAGATGTCAACATATCGTACCTATTCACATTTCCACAGGTCACACCTCCTCAGATCTTAACAAATCATACCTCTCTGGCACATTTGACCAGGTCATAGGCCTACGTACGTACTCGTCAAATTTCCACAGATCATACTGTTTTTTTTTTTTTTTTTTCTTCACAGATTTCAACAGATCACACCACATCTGCACTGGCCCCGTCACGCACGGTTCAACTTCTTCTTCTTTCTCTGCGGACCAACATGAAGAAGCCCTGGTCCGATTTTTTTTTACACTGAACACTTCCTTGTACGTATACTTAACGTATCCTGTCCCATTAACGCTGCTATGATTATCTCTGAAAGGAGGTTACGCTTACACGCGCGCGTTCGTTGATTTTTTTTTCCCCCCATACTAGGTGACGCATAAACTACGGAACGGATTTTTTTTCGCGAAGCTTTGCGGAAAGACGGAACGGGACTAGGTGACGATAAACGCATTAATTCCATTTCTCGTAGCTCCTCAGATGCGCAGGATAGCCACATCACGTAAGCTTGGCGGCCATACTGGTAACGAACCCCATGCTTGCTCCTCATTTTTTTTTCAATCTAGAAATATCTCATCGGAGGTAAGCCATCGATCGATTCTTTGTTAAGTGTAAGTTTTACGAACGATAGTTCTATCAGACTGATCGACATGATCCAGGTCCAGACGATGAAATGGGGGCTAATTTTAAGGCGACGCAGGATCAAAAAGCAGGTTCTGTATCCCTCTTTAGCTTCTTTCGTTGACTCTGTGACACGGCCTTCCTTCACTCTCCGTTTGTACTCCATCTCCCTCGTTGACTCTTTCTCTCATATATAACGTGCTGGACGTTTCTGTTTAGATTTGCTTGTTCTTCTTTGTTAACCCCCCCCCCCCCCCCCCCCCCCCCCCCCCCTGTCCCTGTCTAGCTTCTCCCCATCTCATCTCTTCTAGGTTGATTTATTACAGCACCCAAAAACAGACATTTATTACAGCACCCAAAGACAGACAATTATTACATAGACTTATTAGAGCCCAAAGACAGACATTTAATACAGCACCCAAAAAACAGACATTATTACAGCACCCAAAGACAGACATTGATTACAGCACCCAAAGACAGACATTTATTACAGCACCCAAAGACAGACAATTATGACACAGACTTATTAGAGCACCCAAAGACAAACATTTAATACAGCACCCAAAAACAGACATTGATTACAGCACCCAAAGACAGACATTGATTACAGCACCCAAAGACAGACATTGATTACAGCACCCAAAGACAGACATTGATTACAGCACCCAAAAACAGACATTGATTACAGCACCCCAAAGACAGACATTGATTACAGCACCCAAAAGACAGACATTGATTACAGCACCCAAAGACAGACATTGATTACAGCACCCAAAAACAGACATTGATTACAGCACCCCCAAGACAGACATTGATTACAGCACCCAAAGACAGACATTGATTACAGCACCCAAAGACAGACATTGATTTGCACCCAAAGACAGCACCCACAGACAAAGACATTTACTGTTCAGTACCCTAGAGGGACAGCAACAACCGACATTCTTTACCTTCTTGATTTGCACTTGCCATTTCTTTTATTTCCATGTCTTGCTTTCCCCTTACGATCTTGTTTTTTTTTCTTTTGTTTGTTTGTGTTTTTTTTTTTTTTTTTTTTTTTTTAGCTTTTCGTGTCTTGTTTTGTCTTCCTGATCTCTGTTTCTGGTCCTTCCATCATGTCTTGTTTTCCCTTCCTGATTTTTTTTTGGTTTT
>JADBJO010002825.1:110000-132500 GCA_016801955.1 Conus betulinus | reverse complement strand
TTCTTAGATCTATCTTGCTATTTTTTTAATTTAATTATTTGTTTATTCATTTGTGTATTTATCCATTCATGTATCTATCTTTTCATTATTTTATTAACCTGTCTACTTTTCTATTTATTTTTTAATTATTACATTTTTTTGTCATCATCATCATTAGCAGCAGTATCGTCGTATCATTATTATCATTGCTGTCATAATCTTTTTATGGTAACTATTCTTCTCATTCTTTTCTTTGCTCTTCTTCTATCCTTATCGTTGTTATTACGACAAATACAATTGTCACCACGACAATTACCAACACCATTACTGTTAGTATTACAATCTTATGTTGATTACGTTTTCTTTAATCATGATTATTATTATCGTCCTTACTTAATCTGTATCTTTTCCTCCTCAATTCAAGTTCCATCCCATAGTTTAAGTTGTGTTTCCAAAAACGAAAGTTTGAAACCAGATCGGAAAGATAAGTGACTACGTGTTCGTTCTCTGTTGATGTTGCTTTGGATGTTATTTGTCCTCCATGCAAAAGACCCAGCAGGTGCACACGTTTTGTGCTTGTTTGGAAAATTTTGTTTGTTCCTCCGTTTGGAACCAAAAAAACAATTTACAAACAAACACAACGTACTTCGACCTGTTGGGTCTTCTTCAAGTCGCCACGCAACATTCAAAACATTAAAAAAAAAAAAAAAAAAAAAAAAAAAAAAAAAAAAAAACGAGGACGAAGACTCACTTATCTTTTCGATCTAGGTGCACGATATACGATATAGTGCCAATTTGGCCAGTAGTTGATTTACATCTGTAGATCGACGGAATTCAGTCACTTAGGCGGGAAAGGAGGGTAGATAAAGGAGGGAAGGTGGTAGTCGGTGGTGGGGTGGGGTGGGGATTGAGGGGGGCGGCGATTCTCATTGTTCATGACAGGAGAAACAGCACTCTGGACAATATCACAGCTCATTGCTTGTACAGCTATCCCCCCCCCCCCCCCCCCCCTCCCACCCAGACATGAAGCCACAGGTAAGGGTCCTCCCTAAATACACACTGCTTCAACACGTCCCCACGGTGCATCATGCTGACAAGATCATCCACGTCCTTCAGCAGGGGGTTCACAAGATGTTTGACTTGGCCAGGACCCCAGCCCCAGCGCTCGGGTGACACATACAGCCAACAGACAGCCAACAGACAGCCAGATAAGAGAGCTCTTGACACGAGGCTCTTCAAATACTTCAGCGCGACCACGATTCGTCTCTGGGGTTGATAGGCGAGTTCCATACTAGCTGGGTTATAAGCAACATTATCTTACGTTACCTCAATATTGAAGCGATATTTGCCACCAGATACCCCCTATATCATGGCTGATCGAAAAAAAAAACCCACAGTGCACTGGTCTTTGATGGTTTTTTTTTGTTGTTGTTGTTTGTTTGTTTGTTTGTTTTGCCCTGTTAGGGATCCTTATTAAAGTGTTTACATTTTAGAGAAGGGAAAATATCGCGTTATAACAAGGAAAGAATTGTTGAAATGCTGAGCCGCCCAATACACGTAACACACACTAAAATGTTGAGCATCGACCTGTTGGTCTCTTTCAGGTATACGTGTTCTAACCAGTCAGCAGGCAATGAAAATAAGTAAACTAAGTACAAGTAAACAAGTCATCATACGGTACGAATATGGCTGAACATGGACGTCAAAGATATGAGTGAGTGTGTGTGTGTGTGTGTGTGTGTGTGTGTGTGTGTTGTCAGTACAACAATGTGTGTGTCTGACAGTAAATGGTTTGTGTGTCAGTGTGTGTTAGTGTGTGTGTGTGTGTGTGTGTGTGTGTGTGTGTGTGTGACAGTAAATGGTTTCAGTGTGTGTGTGTGTGTGTGTGTGTGTGAGAGTGAGAGTGCGCACGAGCGTGTGTCGTGCACACACACACACACACACACACACACACACGCACAGCGCGCTCGTGCACACACACACACACACACACACACACACACACACACAGGCCACTCCGTTTATACCCATCTGTATCTTTTAAAACGTGAGGTTTCATAGCGCATTTCATGTGATTGACCGATCACTACATACACATATATAGAACACATTCCTATACAGTGCTGGGATCCGCATGATGTCATACATGGATATTTTACAGCAGATTCCATGAAAATCTATCTCACAGATGTCTCACATAATGAGAGTGTTTAGTTCCTGAAAGAGGGCAATATTTTTCACCTGATCTAAGACCTTACAAAGCAAAGATTATAAACAATTGTTTTGAAAGTAGTAGAAAAAATGTATATTATCAGCTGTCTATTTCATTATTGTTATTCTTTTAATTTATTTTTATTTATTTATTTATTTATTTATTTTTACAAACATCTGTTTGCGGACGTTGATTTCGACGAGGTGACAGAACTGATATGGTTCCTTGAGGTCGATTGGGCTGTAAGCAACACTGAATGAATTTAAAAGAATTGAATAATGTAAAGAAAGGAACATACTTTGGCTGTGCTGAGGATTCGAAAGGAATGAACGACAGTAGATCAAGAAAAAGTAAAAATGTTGCTAATTTGGTGGTCTTTTCGCAAGGAGCTCAGTTTTTATATACTACCTCCTACACTCCCCCCCCCCCCCCCCCCCCAAAAGAAATCAAAACCCAAAACAAAACACAAAAACAAACAAACAAAAAAAAACTAACAAAAAGCAAAACAAAACAACGTAATGTCACACAGGGGGGGGGGGGGGGGGGGGGGGGGGGGACATGTAAGGAAACAGTGAAAGAAAAGGAATTTAAACAATACGGGAAGAAGAAAACAGGGAAACAAAGAAAGACGACTGATTGGAAGCAAAGGAAGGGAAACAAAGTTGGGAGGGAAAAAAAAGAAAAAGATGTAAGCGTCAAAGACAAGAGAGAAATATATAACTAAAAGGAAAGAAAAGAGATACAGAAAAAGAAAAATGCACACACACACACACACACACACACACACACACACACACACACACACACACACGCGCGCGCGACACACACAGCTACACACACACATGGCACGAAGAGAGGAGACAGAGGAGAGAGGACTAAGCTATTTCAATGGTACCAAGATGGGACATGGGAGGTAACACTGTTTTGACAAAGCTATGGAGTCTCTTAGTAGTTAGGCCCCTTGTACACCAAATTCTATTACCGTACGCTTGCATCACTGAGACCTTGTTTGTGCGTGAGAGCGTGCGCGCGAGAGCATATGTGTGTGCGTGCGTGCGTGCGTGCGTGTGTGTGTGTGTGTGTGTGTGTGTGTGTGTGTGTGTGTGTGTGTGTGTGTGTGTATGTGTGCGTGCGTGCGTGAGTGTGTCGTGTGTGTGTGTGTGTGTGTGTGTGTGTGTGTGTGTGTGTGTGTGTGTGTGTGTGTGTGTGTGTGTGCGCGTGCGTGCGTGCGTGCGTGCATGCTTGCATGGGTGCGTGTTTCAATGCCATGAAGATCAGACATGGGAGGTAAGACTGCTTAGACAAAGCTACGGTGTCTCTTGGTAGTTTGGTCCCACGTACACCAAAGTCTACAGCCGTACACTTGTATGACTTGAGACCTTGTTTATGCGGGGGACAGCGTGCGTGCGCGCGCGGGTGTGTGTGTGTGTGTGTGTGTGTGTGTGTGTGTGTGTGTGTGTGTGTGTGTGTGTGCGTGTGTGTATATTTTCCATACCATTCCCCGCAGATCTCTTCTCCCAGACTCCCCCCACTCTCCCTTTCCCCACTCCCCCAATGCCCATGTTCCACCGTTCTTCACACAATACTCTTCTTTGATTTAAAAAAAAAAAAAAAAAAAAAGAAAGAAAGAAAAAAAAAAAAAAAAAAAAGAAATAGCGCGCACTACACTCTGTACTTTTGTCACCTTCACCACGTCTAACCCCTGAAGGACTCCAGCCCTGGTCACCTGCCCCCTCCCCCCTCCCCCCCCCCTCCCAGCCCTCGTACCATCTTTCCCCTCCCCACCCCCCCCCCCCCCCCCCCCCCCCCCCCCCCCCCACCTTTCCGCTGCCAGCAAGTGTAGTCTCGAAACTTAGATGTGGGTATAGCGTATAAGGACGACTCCGCACGCAGTGACTCCTCAGGAAACTGAAAACTGAAACTCTTGATGTAACAGTATGAAAACTGTGTGTCTTGTTTTCTGGAGGAAAAACAAACAAACAAACAAACAGATAATATCCTGGTGTCACTGGTGCTATGTCAGAGGCCGGAAATGGGTGTCGGGGAAAACAATGAGATGACCATCTTTGTTGAACAAAGGCCTATGAAACTGAAGACACATTCTCCATGTCCAACTTCTAATACTTCAAAAATACATGAAAATATATAGATAAACACACACACACACACACACACACACACACACACACACACACACACACACACACACCCTACCTGTCTTGATCATACATCTTCGTGTTTTTTATTTTGTTTTGACAAAGACAAGTTATTGCTCGTTCTTCATTTTCGTTGTTCTGAGTGCTGTTTACCTTGCCTGGAGAAGACTTAAGAGGTCGAAACGCGTCGCGTTTTGTCTTGTGATTCGTTTGTCCTTGTAGTCTGGCGGAGTTGTTTCATCAACACTTTTTTTTAAAAATTTGTTTTGTGGGTAAACGGTTTTATTTTTGTACGCAAAATAAAAGCTGGTAATAGAAACTGAATAACGAATAAAGAAAGAAAGAAAAGAAAGGAATGTTGGGAGTAGTGGCATGCCCCAAAGTCAAGAACTGGAGACAGAAAAAAAAATTACCTTACAGTTCCAAGTCCCTTCTCCAGTAACATGAGTCAAAGAGATTAAAGGAATATCAGAGCGTCTAGCCAGGACCTTCCAACAACATGGATGCAAAGTGTTCCACAAACCCACCGACTCCCTACGCCAGCAACTGACCCATGTCAAAGACAAAACGGACCCCCTCAAGCAGTGTGGTGTAGTGTACCAGGGTAGGTTGTCAAGACTGTACCCATACCTACATTGGCGAGACAGCAAGACCACTCACCACCCGTCTACAGGAACACCCAAAACGATCTACTTCTGCCATACATGAACATCTACAAGCCACAGGCCACAGTTTCAGCCCCCAAGAAACCAAGATCTTATCTACAGAGCCTTCCTCACAAAAAGAAAAGTTAAAGAAGCCATCGAAATCAAGACCAGACGCCCCAGCCTGAACAGAGATCAAGGTTTTGAACTTCCCCCCCATCTACAATCAGATCCTGACAACCGTTCACCCCCACACACAGTCGCCCCACCAGGCCTCGCTGCCACAACAGCAACAGTGAGCTGATGAAGACAGGGCGACCCTGTCGAAATATTCTCCAAGTTAAGTTTTGATTCTGAGTCTTTAACTGCTTTTCTAACATAATTGTACTAATCAAAGTAGATATTGAATGCACCACCAGCCTGTCGGTGGAAACCATCCAGGGGTCCTTTCTGGGGTGGTGGGGGTGGCACCCAGTAAGACGTTCACACCCAACGTCACAGCGGCCATCGCTGTGATGTCGGTGATGTTGTCAGGGGATGGACACCCACTTTACATTAGGGTCGCTGTGGTATGTATGCAAGGGAGACGACTCGATGCAGCCCCCCCCCCCCCCCCCCAAGATGGCCGAACTGTGAACGATTCGGTTGTTCTTTCAGCGGAATAAACACTTCGGCAAACCTGACCCGGGTGTGCGTCTGCTTCACTGGCGATGAGGACAGCTTAGGGAGTTTGGACTTGAGCAAGGGGAAGATTAGGGTCAGTATATAGAAAGACTGGAATATTATTTTGTAGCCAATGACATTGATGATGAGAACAAGAAGAGGGCCGTAATTTTTTAGTGCGTGCGAAAGATCTTCATACAGATGTGCGATTGATTTGCTGGCTCCGGCTAAACCTGGGATCAACACATTTGCTGAACTGAAAAGAGTCGTTCAAAATCACCTTCAGCCAGAACTGTCAAAAATCAGTTCCGAGATTTAAGTTCCACACGCGTTCGCGTTACAAGGGGAAGCGCGTCGCAGCTTAACGTATTGCAAATTTCGTAATCTATTACAAGATTGCAACTTCAGCGAGTCGTCTCCCTTGCATATAAACCACAGTCGCTGGCTTTGACTTCCATGGCTCTTAGCGTAGCTCATCAATCTTTACAAGGTGATTCTCTCTCACACAATGATATATACCCATTACTCCTCTCTGGTCAGTTCAGAATTCTGTTTAAAAAAAAAAAAAAAAAGACATCTGCACAGCTGTACTTAGAGCTATTTATTCTTCACACACAATACTTCTGTCACACAATGATATATACCCATTACTCATCGCCAGTCAGATAAGAATTTTTTTTTAAACGACATCAGCACAGCTGCTCGTAGACCCAAGTCTTCTTCACGTCATAACTCTGTCACAGCATGGTACGTTCCCATCGCTTATCTCTACTCAGGCCAATTTCAAAGAAAATGTCATTTTCAACAGCTGTGTACGTAAGCAGTTATTTTCCACGTAAGGACTTTACACAAACGCGCGCGCGCGCGCAGCACGCACACACACACACACACACACACACACACACACACACACACTGACAGACAGACAGAGACAGATGTGATAATAACAAAAATAATGATTATTTACGGCGCTTAATCTTGCATCGTAATCCCTAGGCGCATACAAATGCAAAAAAAAGGTGAAAGAAAACAGCAAAGAGAAAAACCAATAAGAGGATGGATATTGCAGTAATCACAATGGTAATAGTCATCTGCCTCAAAGTAGCTTTGTGTCTCTCCGGGAGACAGAGATAGATGTCGATGTCGACACCAATCACTAATGTACATCAGAGTGGCTTGGTCTCTCCGGGAGACAGACGTAGATGTCATCTTGAATCAGCCCTTCACATCAAAAGTAGTTTGGTCTCTCTGGGAGACAGACATAGATGTCACCACCAATCAGTAATGTACATCAGAGTGGCTTGGTCTCTCTGGGAGACAGACACAGATGTCAACACCATTCAGTAATGTACATCAGAGTGGCTTGGTCTCTCTGGGAGACAGACATTGATGTCAACACCAATCGGCCCTCTACATCAGAGTGGCTTGGTCTCTCTGGGAGACAGACATAGATGTCAACACCAATCGGTCCTCTACATCAGAGTGGCTTGGTCTCTCTGGAGGCACACACCATGCAGACACTGGCTCGGCATCCTGTCTGGAACCATGGCCTGCTTTCCGTCAGGGCCTGTCCATGGGAAGTGTGCACACTGTAATTATTCAATGACCCAACAGAAGAGAGTGAGGAGGGATAGACAGACAGTAGTAGCAGGGGAAGCGTCCACACTGTACATTATACAAATGGCCCGGTAACGGTAGAGAGTGAGGAGGGATAGACAGACAGTAGTAGCAGGGGAAGCGTGCCACATTGTACATTATCCAATGGCCTTAACGGTAGAGAGTGAGGAGCGACAGACAGTAGTAGCAGCGCGTCCACACTGTACATTATTCAATGACCTAACGGTAGAGAGTGAGGAGGGATAGATAGACAGTAGTAGCAGAGCGTCCACACTGTACATTATTCAATGACCTAACGGTAGAGAGTGAGGAGGTATAGACAAGACAGTAGTAGCAGGGGTCCACACACACTGTACATTATTCAATGACCTAACGGTAGAGAGTGAGGAGGGATAGACAGACAGTAGTAGCAGAGCGTCCACACATGTACATTATTCAATGACCTAACGGTAGAGAGTAAGGAGGGTTAGACAAACAGTAGTAGCAGAGCGTCCACACTGTACATGTACATTATTCAATGACCTAACGGTAGAGAGTAAGGAGGGTTAGACAAAAACAGTAGTAGCAGTAGCAGAGCGTCCACACACTGTACATGTACATTATTCAATGACCTAACGGTAGAGAGTAAGGAGGGTTAGACAAACAGTAGTAGCAGAGCGTCCACACTGTACATGTACATTATTCAATGACCTAACGGTAGAGAGTAAGGAGGGTTAGACAGAGAGTCGAAGCAGGAGAAGCGTCCACACTTTGTACATTGTTCAATGACCTAACGGGTTGAGAGTGAGGAGCGATAGACAGACAGTGGTAGCAGGGGAAGCGTGCACGCTGTACATTATCCAATAGCCTAACGGTAAAGAGTGAGGAGGGATAGACAGACAGTAGTAGCATGGGACAGAAAGAGGATGGGGAGAGGAGAGAGGAAGAAAAAAAAATCGGGTGAAGGTTGGGGAGGCAGATGGGGGAAGAGAGAGAGAGAGAGAGAGAGAGAGAGAGAGAGAGAGAGAGAGAGAGAGAGAGAGAGAGAGAGGCGAGGGAAGGAGGGAGGGAGGGAAGGAGGGAGCAAGGGGGGGGGGAGAGAGAGAGAGAGAGAGAGAGAGAGAGAGAGACAGACAGACAGACAGACAGACAGACAGACAGAGAGAGAGAGAGAGAGAGAGAGAGAGAGAGAGAGAGAGAGAGAGAGAGAGAGAGAGAGAGAGAGGGACAGTTCGACCGAGCAGAACCAATCCCAGACAAAACGAAGCACAGCACAACAAGAGCTTACCGGGTGATGACGCAGGCGGTCACTGTGCGGTCCCCGTCTTGTCGCACTGCTGTTGCTTCGTTGCGCTGCTGTGGCATTCGGGCCTTCCCTGACTCTATGAGGCATCAGGGGTCCTGGGTCTGCTGTTGACAGACAGAGGTCCCGTCAGCGCCATCGGCAGTGTCACCGGCAGTGTCATCAACAGGTTATCAACAGTGTCACCAAAAAGTGTCATCAGGAGGTTTTTAACAGTGTCATCAAGAGGTTTTCAAAGGTGTCGTCAACAGGGATTTCAACAGTGTCATCAACAGTGTCATCAACAGCATCCTCAACAGCGTCATCAACAGTGTCATCAACAGCGTCATCAACAGTGTTGTCAACGATGTCATTAACAGGGTTTGCAACAGTGTCATCAACAGCGCGTCCTCAACAGCGTCATCAACAGTGTCATCAACAGCGTCATCAACAGTGTTGTCAACGATGCCATCAACAGGGTTTGCAACAGTGTCATCAACAGTGCCATCAACAGGGTTTTTTTTTAACTGTGTCATCAGCAATGTTACCGACAGTTTTATCAACAGCGTCTCTCTGTCTCTTTGTCTGTCTGTCTGTCTATCTGTCTGTCCCTCCCTCTCTCTCTCTCTCTCTCTCTCTCTCTCTCTCTCTCTCTCTCTCTCTCTCTCTCCCCAGTATTCAGGAAGAGAAAATACATGCTGAACACTGAATAGCCCAGATGTCTGACCTGTTATTATCACTCTCGCGACTGGGGGCTGTCGTCCTCTTCCTCTCCTGGTTTACGATGGGATCAATGGACGGCATCTGTGACAGACAAATCCCATCGCACCTTCCTAGATTTGTGGCTAGGAGACACAAGGCGAGGGGGGGGGGGGGGGGAAGCAAACAAACAAGAAAAAGAACAAACAAATAGAGAAACGTGGAAGGCAATACACCATTCATGAACAAAGTCGTCCTAGTATTCTACCTAGGAAACACATGACAAAAAAAAAAGCAAAGAAACAAAAGTAACGTGGACTGAAGGCACGTGAAAAAAAAGGAAGGAGGTCAAAGCCGCCATAGCATTTCATTTAGAACACTCACGACAGAAGAACAAAGCCGCCATAGTACTGTGGGTTAGAATACTCGCGACAAAGGAACAAAGTCGCCGTAGCAATGTTGTTTAGAACACACTCACGACAAAGGAACAAAGTTGCTATAGTATTGTGGTTAGAATACTCACGACAAAGGAACTAAGCCGCCGTGGTATTGTGGTTAGAATACTCACGACAAAGGAAACAAAGTCGCCGTGGTATTGTGGTTAGAATACTCACGACAAAGGAACAAAGTCGCCGTAGCAATGTTGTTTAGAACACTCACGACAAAGGAACAAAGTTGGTTTAGTATTGTGGTTAGAATACTCACGACAAAGGAACAGAGTCGCCATGATAATAATAATTGTTAGAACGCTCACGACAAAGGAACAAAGTTGCCATAGTATGGTGGTTAGAATACGCACGACAAAGGAACGAAGTCGCCGTGGTATTGTGGTTAGAATACTTACGACAAAGAACATAGTCATAGTACAGACATTCACATCCAACTGGGCACAATAAGGCATGTATATCTACTAGCTTGTTATGTATGCATTGCCTTACACATTTCATTCGATGTTTTCTATTTGAATGAGTAGACAGGGGTTTTTTTCTTTCCTTCTGTGAAAGATATGTTGGGTGGTAGTGGTGGTGGTGATGGTGGTAATAGTAGTGGTATTGTTATTATAATTGATGTTCCTATTTCCCTGTTGTCCAGTTAAAATTGTACACGTATTATGTGTATGACTGACAAATACGCCAATGCAGTATTGAAATCTCCAGCACACTGCCCTCTTTCAGCACATATGTAAGCTCTGACTTTTTTTTTTTCTTTTTTTTTTTTTTTTTATTGATAACCAAAATGCTTGGGGGGGGAAAAAAAGAACATAGTCATGATAGTATTATGGTCAGAACACTTACGACAAAAGGACTGAAGTCGTCATAGCATAGTGGTTTGATTTGTGACAACAAAGAAATATAGTCATTATAGTCTTGTGGTTAGTTAGAAAATTCACGACAAAGAAACAAGGTCGCCCAGGTTGCGTTTAGAAAGTAAAAAGAGACAAGACACGTGCTAACACAAAAATTAACAGTTTGATTCAGGAACTCGGTGATAAGACCATAAGATGTACCTAGATCGAATATGCAAAAGACATTTTTCCTTCTTTTTGAGGGGAAGAGAGGGAGGGGATATAAAAATAAAAGAATCGTGAAAGAGTAAACAACAGATAAGAGAGAGAGAGAGAGAGAGAGAGAGAGACAGAGCCCGAGAGACAGAGAGACAGAGAGAGACAGAGAGAGACAGAGACAGAGAGAGAAGGACAGAAAGAGCGAGAGAGAATATCAGAAACAGAGCGAGAGAGAGGGGGGGAGAGAGACAAAGACAGACAGACAGACAGACCAACAGAGAGACAGGCATAGACAGAGAGATGAACAGATCGACCTAGCCAACCTAGCCAACCTACCAACCAACCACCCAACCACCCACAACCGACCGACCGACCAACCAGCCGACCGACCAGCCAACTAGCCAACCAACCAGCCAGCCAGCCAACCAACCAACCGACCACCCAACCAACCAACCAGCCAGCCCACCACCAACCAACCAGCCAGCCAGCCAACCAACCAACCAACAGCCAACCAACCAACCAACCAACCAGCCAACCAACCAACCGACCAACCAACCAACAACCGACGAAAAACTAGAAAAGAGAAGGGAACCCCCAAGAAAAAAGCCAAGACAGACCCCAGCTCACCTGCAGATGATGCAGTTCCCACACTGACCGACTGCTCTGGGGATGATGGAAGTAATGTCTCTTCCTTCTGGCGCTGAACCTCACTTGCCATCCTTGATCCCTCAGGGCGTCGGGCAGGGTGGGTCTGTGGGGGGGGGGGGGGGGGGGGGAGAGGGGGGGGGGCAGACAGAGGTATGTCAGTGCCAGTCATCTCTTGTCAATCAGTCATGTCACGAGCAGTGTCGTCGTCGTCGTCGTCATTATCCTCATCATCAGTGTCATCAACAGTGTCGTCAACAGTGCCGCCGAGTGTGTCTGCTACAGTACAGACCTTTTTGACAGTGCCACACCAGTGTCACAGAACTGATTGCTGACGTCAAGTGTCATCATTAGTGCCATCACCGATATCGTCATCATTAGTGCTATCATCAGTGTCACAGAACTGATTGCTGAAGTCAAATGTCATCGTTTGTGCCATCACCAATGTCATCATTAGTGCCATCACCAGTGTCACAGAACTGATTGCTGACGTCAAGTGTGTCATCGTTTGTGCCATCACCAATGTCAGCATTAGTGCCATCACCACTGTCGTCATTAGTGCCATCACCAGAATCATCATTAGTGCCATCACCAGAGTAATCATTAGTGCCATCACCAGTGTCATCATTAGTGCCATCACCAATGTCATCATTAGTGCCATCACCAGTGTCAGCATTAGTGCCACCACCAGTGTCAGCATTAGTGCCATCACCAGTGTCAACATTAGTGCCACCACCAGTGTCAGCATTAGTGCCATCACCAATGTCATCAGTAGTGCCATCACCAGTGTCATCATTAATGCCATGACCAGTGTCATCATTAGTGTCATCACCATTGTCGTCATTAATGCCACCACCAGTGTCAACATTAGTGCCATCACCAGTGTCATCATTAGTGCCATCACCAGTGTTATCATCAGTGCCATCACCAGTGTCATCATAAGTGCCATCACCAGTGTGAGTATTAGTTCCATCACCAGTGTCATCATCAGTGCCATCACCAGTGTCAGCATCAATGCCATCACCAATATCATCATTCGTGCCATCAACAGTGTCAGCATTAGTGCCATCACCACTGTCGTCATTAGTGCCATCACCAGAATCATCATTAGTGCCATCACCAGAGTAATCATTAGTGCCATCACCAGTGTCATCATTAGTGCCATCACCAATGTCATCATTAGTGCCATCACCAGTGTCAGCATTAGTGCCACCACCAGTGTCAGCATTAGTGCCATCACCAGTGTCAACATTAGTGCCACCACCAGTGTCAACATTAGTGCCATCACCAATGTCATCAGTAGTGCCATCACCAGTGTCATCATTAATGCCATGACCAGTGTCATCATTAGTGTCATCACCATTGTCGTCATTAATGCCACCACCAGTGTCAACATTAGTGCCATCACCAGTGTCATCATTAGTGCCATCACCAGTGTTATCATCAGTGCCATCACCAGTGTCATCATAAGTGCCATCACCAGTGTGAGTATTAGTTCCATCACCAGTGTCATCATCAGTGCCATCACCAGTGTCAGCATCAATGCCATCACCAATATCATCATTCGTGCCATCACCAGTGTCAGCATCAGTGCCATCACCAGTGCCATTAGTGCCATCACCAATGTTATCATTAGTGCATTCACAAATATCACCATTCGTGTCATCACCAGTGTCATCATTAGTGCCATCACCAATATCATCATTAGTGCCACCACCAGTGTCATCATTAATGCCATGATCAGCGTCGTCATTAGTGCCATCACCAGTGTCAAACATTAGTGCCACCACCAGTGTCATCATTAGTGCCATCACCAGTGTCATCATTAGTGACACCACCACTGTCATCAATAGTGCCATCACCAGTGTCAGGATTAGTGCCATCACCAATGTCATCATAAGTGCCATCATCAGTGCCATCACAAGTGTCATCATCGGTGCCATCACCAGTGTCATCATCAGTGCCATCACCAGTGTCATCATCAGTGCCATCACCACTTTTATCATTAGTGCCATCACCAGTGTCATCATTAGTGCCATCACCAGTGTCATCATCAGTGCCACCACCAGTGTCTTCATCAGTGCCATCACCAATGTCATCATTAGTGCCATCACCAGTGTCAACATCAGTGCCATCACCAGTGTCATCATCGGTGCCATCACACCATTGTCATCATCGGTGCCATCATTAGTGCCACCACCAGTGTCATCATTAGTGCCACCACCAGTGTCATCGTCAGTGCCATCACTAGTGTCATCATTAGTGCCACCACCAGTGTCATCATTAGTGCCACCACCAGTGTCATCATTAGTGCCATCACCAGTGTCATCGTCAGTGCCACCACCAGTGTCATCGTCAGTGCCATCACCAGTGTCATCGTCATTGCCATGACCAGTGTCAGCATCGGTGCCATCACCAGTGTCGTCATAAGTGCCATCACCAGTGTCAGCATTGGTGCCATCACCAGTGTCATCATCAGTGCCATCACCAGTGTCGTCATCAGTGCCATCACCAGTGTCAGCATCGGTGCCATCACAAGTGTCGTCATCAGTGCCATCACCAGTGTCAGCATCGGTGCCTTCACCAGTGTCGTCATCAGTGCCATCACCAGTGTCGTCATCAGTGCCATCACCAGTGTCAGCATCGGTGCCATCACCAGTGTCGTCATCAGTGCCATCACCAGTGTCAGCATTGGTGCCATCACCAGTGTCATCATTGGTGCAATCACCAGTGTCATCATCAGTGCCATCACCAGTGTCATCATAAGTGCCACCACCAGTGTCAGCATTAGCGCCATCACCAGTGTCAGTATTAGTGCCATCACCAGTGTCATCGTCAGTGCCACCACCCGTGTCATCATCAGTGCCATCACCAGTGTCATCGTCAGTGCCATCGCCAGTGTCATCATCAGTGCCATCACCAGTGTCAGCATCAGTGCCATCACCAATGTTAGCATCAGTGCCATCACCAGTGTCATCATTAGTGCCATCACCAGTGTCATGATTAGAGCCATCACCAGTGTCCTCATCAGTGCCATCACCAGTGTCAGCATCAATGCCATCACCAATATCATCATTCGTGCCATCACCAGTGTCATCATCAGTGCCATCACCAGTGCCATTAGTGCCATCACCAATGTTATCATTAGTGCATTCACAAATATCACCATACGTGTCATCACCAGTGTCATCATTAGTGCCATCACCAGTGTCATCATTAGTACCATCACCAATATCATCATTAGTGCCACCACCAGTGTCATCATTAATGCCATGATCAGCGTCGTCATTAGTGCCATCACCAGTGTCAACATTAGTGCCACCATTAGTGTCATCATTAGTGCCATCACCAGTGTCATCATTAGTGCCATCACCAGTGTCATCATTAGTGACACCACCACTGTCATCAATAATGCCATCACCAGTGTCAGGATTAGTGCCATCACCAATGTCATTATAAGTGCCATCATCAGTGCCATCACCAGTGTCATCATCGGTGCCATCACCAGTGTCATCAGTGCCATCACCAGTGTCATCATCAGTGCCATCACCACTTTTATCATTAGTGCCATCACCAGTGTCATCATTAGTGCCATCACCAGTGTCATCATCAGTGCCACCACCAGTGTCTTCATCAGTGCCATCACCAATGTCATCATTAGTGCCATCACCAGTGTCAACATCAGTGCCATCACCAGTGTCATAATCGGTGCCATCACCAGTGTCATCACCAGTGTCATCATTAATGCCACCACCAGTGTCATCATTAGTGCCATCACCAGTGTCATCGTCAGTGCCATCACTAGTGTCATCATTAGTGCCACCACCAGTGTCATCATTAGTGCCATCACCAGTGTCATCGTCAGTGCCACCACCAGTGTCATCGTCAGTGCCATCACCAGTGTCATCGTCATTGCCATGACCAGTGTCAACATCGGTGCCATCACCAGTGTCGTTATCAGTGCCATCACCAGTGTCAGCATTGGTGCCATTACCAGTGTCATCATCAGTGTCATCACCAGTGTCGTCATCAGTGCCATCACCAGTGTCAACATCGGTGCCATCACCAGTCTCAGCATCGGCGCCATCACCAGTGTCATCATCAGTGCCATCACCAGTGTCAGCATCGGTGCCTTCACCAGTGTCGTCATCAGTGCCATCACCAGTGTCGTCATCAGTGCCATCACCAGTGTCAGCATCGGTGCCATCACCGGTGTCGTCATCAGTGCCATCACCAGTGTCAGCATTGGTGCCATCACCAGTGTCATCATTGGTGCAATCACCAGTGTCATCATCAGTGCCATCACCAGTGTCATCATAAGTGCCATCACCAGTGTCAGCATTAGTGCCATCACCAGTGTCATCGTCAGTGCCACCATCCGTGTCATCATCAGTGCCATCACCAGTGTCATCGTCAGTGCCATCGCCAGTGTCATCATCAGTGCCATCACCAGTGTCAGCATCAGTGCCATCACCAGTGTTAGCATCAGTGCCATCACCATTGTCATCATCGGTGCCATCACCAGTGTCAGCAGCGGTGCCATCACCAGTGTCGTCATCAGTGCCATCACCAGTGTCATCATCAGTGCCATCACCAGTGTCAGCATCGGTGCCATCACCAGTGTCGTCATCAGTGCCATCACCAGTGTCTTCATCAGTGCCATCACCAATGTCAGCATTAGTACCATCACCAGTGTCAACATCAGTGCCATCACCAGTGTCATCATTAGTGCCATCACCAGTGTCATCATTAGTGCCATCACCAGTGTCATCATTAGTGCCATGACCCAATATCAGCGTTAGTGCCATGACCAGTGTCAGCATCGGTGCCATCACCAGTGTCGTCATCAGTGCCATCACCAGTGTCAGCATTAGTGCCATCACCAGTGTCAGCATTAGTGCCATCATCAATGTCAGCATTAGTGCCATCACCAATATCATCATATGTGCCATCACCAGTGTCAGCATTAGTGCCATCACCAATATTGTCATCAGTGCCATCACCAGTGTCAGTTAGTGCCATGACCAGTGTCATCATTAGTGCCATCACCAGTGTGAGCATTAGTGCCATCACCAGTGTCATCATAAGTGCCAGCACCAATATCATAATTAGTGCCATCACCAGTGTCATCATTAGTGCCATCATGTGTCATCATAAGTGCCATCACCAGTGTGAGTATTAGTTCCATCACCAATGTCATCATTCGTGCCATCACCAGTGTAATCATAAGTGCCATCACCAATATCATCATTAGTGCCATCACCAGTGTCATCATTAGTGCCATCACCAGTGTCATCATCAGTGCCATCACCAGTGTGAGCATTAGTGCCATCACCAGTGTCAGCATTAGTGCCATCACCAATGTCATCATAAGTGCCATCACCAATGTCATCATCAGTGCCATCACCAGTGTCAGCATTATTGCCATGACCGGTGTCGTGATAAATGCCATCGTTAACGTCATCATTAGTGCCATGACCAGTGTCATCATTAGTGCCATCACCAGTGTCATCATAAGTGCCATCATTAAGTCATCATTAGTGCCGTCATTAATGTCATCATTAGTGCCATCACCAATGTCATGATTAGTGCCATCACCAATGTCACCATCAGTGCATTACCAGAGTCATTATCAGCCACATCATCAATGTCATCATTAGTGCTATCATCAATGCCATCATTAGTGCCATCACCAATGTCATCATTAGTGCCATCATCAATGTCATCATTAGTGCCATCATCAATGTCATCATTAGTGCCATCACTAGTGTCACAGACCTGACTGCTGACGCCAGTGTAATCATTAGTGTCTCTGGCTGTGTCAGTTGACCCGTGATCATTCAATGTTGACACTAAACATGTGACGCTTTTTTTTTTTCCCGTTTAAGACGACGTCAGACAGTGAATATGGATCACATTTCTCACACATTACGTGACAGACATACGATGACAGAGAGAAACTATGAATACGAATATTTCAGTGCGGGTACATACATAACTTGAAAGTTTCTTTACACTATGCCCTCAAAAAAAAAAGTATAAAGTTTAATAGAATGTCCAGTTATCACAAGCAAAACGGTAAACAAAATATGAAACATGAAAATCAAGCATGGAAAATTAAACCGTTGAAAAGATTGATATCGTGAAAACACATATTCCCGTCCCTATTCATCACACACACACACACACACACACACACACACACACACACTGTAGCCAAGCAAGGGAAGCCACTCGCCGAGAGAGAGAGAGAGAGAGAGAGAATAAGAACCATTTTGACTTTGAATGCACAATCTTCGCTCACCTATCAGCCGAGGTGGTGGGAGGAGGAGGAGGAGGAGGAAGAGGAAGAGGAAGGCACGGAGCTTGAAGCTGTGTTTCCACCATCACTGGTCTTTCTCCTGCAAGCAAAGGGCAGCAGCATGTCTTTGACACTGTTCTGACGCGCGATAGTCTTTGGAATCTAGACAGCTTCGTTTCGCTGATGTTCTTTAAGAGTCATTATAGCTCGCAGATGTTCGCTTCTAGTTTATTCAGCGTGATAGCGACACGTTACACTGTAATTTTTTTTTTCTTTTTTTTTTTTTTTTTTTTCTTTTTTTTTTTTTTTTTTTGGTCAGGAGAGGAAATCTTATCTCCAATGACAACAACGTCAAATAGTTGAAGTCATATGTACGTTCTAGGGAGTTAATGAAGTGTTGAACAAATCCATCAACTCCAAGAAAAAAGTGTCGAGTGTATAGCGCGCGCACGTGTGTGTGTGTGTGTGTGTGTGTGTGTGTGTGTGTGTGTGTGTGTGTGTGTGTGTGTGCATGTGTGTGTGTGTGTGTGTGTGTGTGTGTGTGTGTGTGTGTGTGTGTGTGTGTGTGCATGTGTGTGTGTGCGTGCGTGCGTGTGTGTGTGTGTGTGTGTGTGTGTGTGAGTGTGTGTGTGTGTGTGTGTGAGAGAGAGAGAGAGAGAGAGAGAGAGTGTGTGTGTGTGTGTGTGTGTATGCGCGTGCTCTGTGTGTGTGCGTGCGTGTGTGTGTGTGTGTTTTGTGCCTGCGTGCGCGCACGCGCGCGCGTGTGTGCGTGCGTGCGTGTGTGACTAGCGGGTTTGCTCTAGTGGTGGTTGTGTTCCAGAGTGCAAGTATCATGACAGCATACACCAGTACATGAAAAAAAAAAGAAAAAAAAAAAAAAAAAAAAAAAAAACAGGCGCTCTGTATCAAACATCTTACACTAAAATTTGCCTAAGCATGTCCATCACTAATGGAACCGACAGATTTGCAGGGTGCGTGTGCGTCAGCGCAGAACAGAGAAAATTAGGAGGAAAAAAAATAGGTGGATGGAGACCCCATCTTAAATAATAAAAAGAAATAACCAAAATAGTGAAAAGGAAGTTGGCCCCATCTTAAACAATAAAAAGAAACAACCAAAATAGTGAAAAAGGAAGTTGGCCCCATCTTAAACAATAAAAAGAAATAACCAAAATAGTGAAAAGGAAGTTGACCCATCTTAAATAACAAAAAGAAATAACCAAAATAGTGAAAAGGAAGTTGGCCCATCTTAAACAATAAAAAGAAACAACCAAAATAGTGAAAAGGAAGTTGGCCCCATCTTAAACAATAAAAGAAATAGCCAAAATAGTGAAAAATGGAGTTGGCCCCATCTTAGACAATAAAAAGAAATAACCAAAATAGTGAAAAGGAAGTTGGCCCCATCTTAAACAATAAAAAGAAATAAACAAAATAGTGAAAAGAGAGTTGGCCCCATCTTAAATAATAAAAAGAAATAAACAAAATAGTGAAAAGGAAGTTGACCCCATCTTAAACAATAAAAAGAAACAACCAAAATGGTGAAGAGGAAGTTGGCCCCATCTTAACAACAACAAAAAGAAAATAACCAAAATAGTGAAAAGGAAGTTGGAGGACCAAAATAAAAAAAAAAAAAGATTAAAAAAAAAAAAATTTCAATAAAGAGGAAACAGCTCACCTCTTCTCTGGAGGAATGGTCAATGAACAGCTGGCCGAGGCTTCCCTCTTTCTGCTGCAGACAGAAAGCAACGGGTCAATCAGAAAGCGCCATTCCAGACACCCACACTCTGCGACTGCTCAACAGTACACACACACACACACACACACACACACACACACACTGTGTGTGTTCTGGTCAGTACGTGTGTGTGTGTGTGTGTGTGTGTGTGTGTGTGTGTGTGTGTGTGTGTGTGTGCGTGCGTGCGTGCGTGCGTGCGTGCGTGCGTGTGTGTGTGTGTGTGTGTGTGTGTGTGTGTGTGTGTGTGTTTGGGGGGAGGGGAGTCTATGTGTATGTGTGTGTCTGCGTGCATGTGCGCGCACGCGTGTAAGTATATATGTTTTCCTCTACTACTAAATTGTTTCAGCATGTCGTTGTTTGGTCAATCAGTGGGAGATTGTATCTCTTAGGAGATCCAAGTAAAGGCTGTTTTGCACAGTTCTTAGCTGCTGACAATGCTTGGGTTAAGAAACAGCAGAGCTGACCACTCGGGACCGTTTCACATCTTTTACCTCCCTTGCATCCTTAAATGCATCCTTGATCATAGGATCAAAGATTTTTTCCCAGTATTTTATAATGTTTATTTTAGTTTGTTTTTTTTTTTTACTAATTTATTTCCTTACAACACACTTGTTTTTCGTTTTACTTTCTACCCTTCGAAGGCTGTTTTGGGGTGTTGTTAGTTTCTTTTTTTTTTCAGCCCTTGGTGGTGAGAACACCACAGACTGTGGTGTTTCCCATTTGATGACGAGGGGGGAATTGATATAACCCGTCGTGTTGGCGACATGAATTTGAGACAGTGGACAACAGACCTAGGAGTAATTAATTTGAATGCATTTGTCTTCAGTAGAAAATATAATATTATGAGTCACCTGTGTTGCTGGTGCAGAACTCGTTTACTATATAAGTCAGTGTCTTGTTTAGATACATCTTTTTTTTTCGCTCCCACCCGATCTCTGTCACTTCTGATATTTTTAAATGAAATGTTTATAAAGTCATAAAGGCTGGGTTTACGTAGGGGTGAAAACCAATGGAAACGATAAACAATCCATCAGTCATAGTACTTCATGCTTCTAGTCTCCATGATCTTCCAATCTCGCATGCTCCCACCGTAACCTATTCCAAAGACAATGAATAAACAAACAAAAGATGACAATACATACACACAACCCCGTCCACACAAGCACATATAAAATACACAATATCCAAAGTACACATGTGAGAGAGAGAGACAGTCACACACACATGCGTGGGCGATTTGTTGTCTGTCTTTTAAGTGTCTTGACAACACACGTATCCCCGCGCCTAAACACATACATACATGCATAGGCATCTACACATTCTCTCTTGCCTTCTCCCCCGAATTATTCAAAACGGATTGGAACACGTGTCTCCAATACCACCAGGCACTGTAGACACAAGTCGGAAATAATTCACTTATGCACTCTCTCTCTCTCTCTCTCTCTCTCTCTCTCTCTCTCTCTCTCTCTCTCTCTCCCCTGCGCGCGCGCCACTTACCTCTGTCAGTCTCTCTCTCTCTCGCGCGCGCGCGCACTATCACATACACACACGAAAGCGATTACACATATTTTTTGTCCCCCCCCCCCCCCCCCTCCTCCATTCTCTTTCTTTCTTTCTCTCCTGCGCACGCAAACCATCTCCGTCAGTCTCACGTGAGCGCGCGCGCTCCCTCTCACTACCCCATACAAACACGAGAAAGTATACACACACATCCTCTGCCCTCTCTCTCTCTCTCTCTCTCTCTCTCTCTCTCTCTCTCTGCTCGCGCTTGCACGCGCTTTTCATCTCCGTCAGTCACACTGGCACAAACACACTCTCACATAAGCGCGCGATTTGCTGTCTGTCAGTCTCTCGACAGCACACATACGCGCGAGCACGAGCGCTTACGCACATACATACATACATAGGTATACACATTCTCTCTCGCTTTTTCACGAAATATCATAATATTCAAACCAGATTGGAACATGTCTCCCTCCCCCGTACCAGGCATTTAAACACAAGCCAAAAATGACTCTCTCTCTCTCTCTCTCTCTCTCTCTCTCTCTCTCTACGAATTATCATAATATTCAAAACAGATTGGAACACATGTCTCCATCCCCGTACTAGGCATTTAGACACAAGCCGGAAATAGCTCTCTACGTTTTTGTTCCTGTATCTATGTTGAACAACAATATAAACAAATAAAAACTGTTAAAAAAAAAAAAAAAAAAAAAAAAAAAAAAAAAAAACAACAGCAAAATAATGTTGACGTACGAAGCACAAGATTCACTCACCTGTCAGCCGAGGTGGTGGAGGAGGAGGAGGAGGAGGAGGAGGAAGATGTGGAGGAGGAAGACGGGATGGAGGAGGAGGAGGGAGGAGGAGGTTGAGGAGGAGGCTGAGGAGGAGGCTGTTGGTGCTCTCTCCCCCATCATGAAACCCTCCCCTGAAAACAACGGGCCAGCATGTCTGTTAAACTGTTCCTGCAACAGCTGGCATAGGGCGTCTTTGGAATCTACAGGTTGTACTTCAAATAATCACGGTCTGCAACAATTCCCTTCTAACTTATTTCGCATCATCACAACATGAAAAAAACAGTTGTTGCTGTTGATTTTTTCTTTTTTTTTTTTTTTTTTTTTTTTGATTATTATTAATTTGTCTTCAGGGACAGAAATCTATCTTCGATGCAAGCAATATAAGACAGCAGAACTCATGTATTATTTTGAAAAGCCAGCGCAGCATTTAACAATTGAAAATGTCGATCCATTCAAAAAAAAGAACGAGTAAACCACTTACCCGTTCTGCTGCTGAGCGGAGTTCACCTCACGGCTGTCGGAGTTATCACCCCTAATTCTTCTGCTAAACATAAAGATTGGTTGCCTTTTTTTTGGGGGGGGGGGGGGAGGGGCTTTTTTTTTTTTAAAAAGTTTAAGGACTACAGATAGTTGACACCTGTTGTCCCCTTAAAAAAAAAAATCAGTCTTTACAGCTTTGTTAATCGTTTCTTTATCGTAGAATACGGAACACCATCAAGAAATCCATCCTCAAAAGATACAAATAAGAAACTATGTGGATCTATGTTAACACTGTAGATTATAACTCTTC
>JADBJO010002825.1:92500-105000 GCA_016801955.1 Conus betulinus | reverse complement strand
CTTAAGTAGCATCATCGCATGGGTGTACCAGCCCGTGTTTCATGACTGCTGAGCCCACCGGCGAAAAACACCACCCTCCAGCTGCTGAGCACACCCCACAGACCCAACCACCCCTGCCCAAGGACAGATGAAGACAGTGCCACTCCAGACACAGCCAAGCTTTCGCCATACGGTCTTATGTGCCCTCAAGAGAGAATCCAAAGTTGTAGTCTTTCCCACTGTCAACAGGACTTTCCCCGTGGTCAGTGAGTCTTTCCTCACCGTCACTGGGACCTTTCTCCAGGGTCAGCCTAGTTAAGGCAAAGAAGAAAAAAGAAACACCCGAAGGTGCTGGGGAGGACCCCCCGCACCCCGAAAAACTCCTTCCACCTTTTCTCCCTTGTCCATCCCCCTCCTCTTTACCTTCCATCCACCACCACTCCCCCCCCCCCCCCCCCCCCCCCCCCCCTTCTCGTCCATCCCCCTTCCATCCACCACCACTCCCATCCCCCCCCCCCCCCCCCCCCCCCCCCCCCCCCCCCCCCCCCCCCCCCCCTCCTTGCCGCCAATCCCCCCCCTACCCCCCCCCCCCCCCCCCCCCCCCGCCGCTCCCTTTGCACCCTACATCCCCACCGTCTTCCTCCTCCAACACTTTAGACTCGATCTTCAGTCGTCAAAGCACCTTCGTCTTCAAGTGCTACAGCTTCAGGGGGATGTTCACTTTGCAAGTGGTCATAGGTGTGAATGAAAGGGGCTGGTCTCCAAAGTCGAGCGGCAGGGCCCCCCAACGGCGACGCGGACACGCGACCAAGACGGGATGCATGCAATCAGTCACGGTCAAACTGACCCGAACACCTGTCGTGTGATCCCTGTCCTCTGCTTCGCTGTCACGCCGCTCCCCCTTCCCCTCCCTCCCGCCTCACACTTCCCCCTCGACCCCCCCCCCCCCCCCCGGGCCCATGTACCCGTATGGCCAGACCACTCCCTCCCCCCCTTTTCAACTAACTAACTGACTAATTAATAAACAACATCAAGCATTCGCTGTTTACTGTTCATTGCCTCGTTTGATCTTTTCTTAATCAACCAATGAATGAATTGATTGATTAACTAATTAATAATTAAGTAATTACCTAATTACTTACTCACTTAATTGATTGATTGATTAGTTAATCAGAGAAACATAGAAAATGGGCTAACGCTTTTTCTGTGATGATCATACTCACGATTTAGCGGAGATAAATGCCGAGTTAGAATTGTGTGAACATCCTCATGTTGTGAAGGTGAAGGAGAAACACGAATTCATCATACATTTCAATGGCTTGTGAATGAAAAATAAAAACAACAACAACAACAACAAAAAAAAACCAAACAAACACCACCACCACCAACAACAATAGAGCAGAGCTGGGCCTGGTAAAAAGGAGGCGGGTGTGTTTCCGTAAGGTGATTTTTTGTGTTGATACTGTGATGATTTCCGATACCTTTCAATACCTTGCCTCTCCCCCACATCCATCTATCTATCTGTTGATTTTGTGTGCCCTTTAATGATTCAGATACCTTTCAATGCTTGTCAACTGATTGTCAAGATATGATGGAAAAAAGCTGAAAAAAAAAATTGAAGGAAATCAAATGTGTACTGGGAGGAAACGAAGTATTTAAATCTGCTGTGTCATTCCTTTCAGAAATGCTGACTGGGCATGTACTGCACAAGAGGTGCAGTCTCACAGCTTTTCTACGCAATACTTTAGTTTTTTTTCTGTTCTGCCACTAGTGCTGTATTTTTTTTATATTTGTTTTTTTGTCCGGACACTTTGTACTGTATTTTTTACCTGTCCTGCCACTAGTACTGTATTTTTTGTATATTTTTTTGTCCTGTCTGACACTTTGTGCTGTATTTTACCTGACCTGCCACTAGTACTGTATTTTTTTGTATTTTTTTTTGTCCGGACACTTTGTACTGTATTTACCTGTCCAGCCACTAGTACTGTATTTTTTTTTTTTTGGTCGTGACACTTTGTACTGTATTTTACCTGTCCTGCCACTAGTACTGTATTTTTTTTTTGGGGGGGTCGTGACACTTTGTGCTGTATTTTACCTGTCCTGCCACTAGTACTGTATTTTTTTTTTTTGTTTGGTCCTGACACTTTGTGCTGTATTTTACCTGTCCTGACACTAGTACCGTATTTTTTGTATTTTTTTTGTCCCGACACTTTGTGCTGTATTTTACCTGTCCTGCCACTAGTGCTGTATTTTTTTGTCCTGACACTTTATACTGTATTTTACCTGTCCTGCCACTAGCACTGTGGTTCTTCACTCTTCTTCCAGTGCTTTGCGTTCTGCAAAAACACTTGAAAGTATTTATTTCATTTCTTTCTGTGGTGTCCATTTGATTTACACTATTACAGTGAAACCCCCTTTTGGGCAACCACCCCTTTTGCCAGGAAAAAATGGTCTTAACCTAGAGAAGTCCAAAATAGTAACACAAAGACGCCTTTGTCAGTTTGTGCTTGGAAAAACAGTGGTCTTAATTCAGGGAGGTCTCTCAAAAGAGAGGTTTTTACTATATATTAGTGGTGGATGTGCTGCCCAGCTGAAGAATGTGCCTTTTTTTTTCCCTATGTGTGATGAAATATGGTGATGGGCTGTGTGTATTTCTCCTCGTGACTCTCATCTTTTCTTTATTATTAAAATTTACTTCTGCTGTCTTGCTTGGGACATAAGTCTTTCCTTCACTTTCAGTGTTTCACTCAATTTTTTTCTGTGTGTTCACTAACATGATCACTGTAAGAATATTTCATAAACAAGATATACTGTAGAGTTTTCTGTCTACACTATTTCTAACAGTGACACTGACACAACACATAACTGTGACTCTATGCATTTTAACGTTAGTCAGAATTGAATAACATAATTCATTGTGGAGTGTGCTAGGTGGGTTTTTTTTCTGTCTATTGATTCTACAAAATACATGTAGATTCATTTGGAGAAAATAAGTTGGTTTGAACTTTGAATGTAAGATTACTTAAGTACACGAACCTGTATATTATTTCATTCTCTACATGTACATGTAATGGAAAATATAGTGAAGTTTATGGTTGATGCAATCAGAGATGTCTGTAGTATTATTATCAGTTAATATGCTATGCTAAATACAGCCTAATAAAGGGGCACCAAGTGCCGTTGGTATACTTTACATAGTCGGAATTCTGATTGGAAACAAACAGGTGTTTGACACCAAGATCGATCAGAGACACACTATCTTACCTTATAAATTAATGTATTTACACAAAATTTCTTTCCCATTTGTAAAAAAAACTGTTTTTTTTGCTGACAGAACTGTCGTCTGCTCAGTCCCCTCTGGAAGATTGAAGGGTGAGAATATCAAAGCCTATTTCACCTAGAGTCAAACAAACTATATACAAATATAGCTTTTGGCAAGACCTTTTGAAACATACCAGGATGTACACCTTTCACTGAAAGTCAAGGTCACAGCGGCTAGGGAAAATACTCGTGGACACTATGAAAGCGAGAGTCACAAAACTCACCACAATGGTACTTTGTAACAAGATATATCAGAACACGTTTTGTTAGACTACCTTCACGCAAGGTCAAGGTCGCAGCGACCCTGGGAAATAGTGAAAAAAGTGAAAATTGGCTTTTTCACAAGCCTATTTCACCTAGAGTCTGACAGACTCTACAGGAATATAGCTTATGGCAAGACCTTTTGAAACATACCTATATATACATATGTACCCTTCACCAAAGGTCAAGGTCACAGCGACCATGGAAGAAAGTCTTCACAGACTTAAGTGAAAGTAGTTTTCTCCTAGACAATTTCAACAGCATCAAAATAGGTAGTGTCTAAGTTAGATAGATCAAGAATGGCTGTGTCATCAGAATACTTGATAACCGGCGTTGTGTTTGAGTCTCTACAGTCGTTGGTATAAATAGTGAAGAGCACAGGTGAAAGCACAGTGCCTTGGGGTGAGCCAGTGGTTGTGGAACCTGGGGAAGACAGAGTTCCCTGGTAACAGACTGATTGAGATTTCCTGACAAGAAAGCACATAATTCAAACAATCAATTTGGGGTAAACCTGAAGAGTGAGTAGTTTCTGTGCCATGAGCTGAGGGTTGTATTGTGTTGAATGCTGAAGAGAAATCAATGAAGAGTATTCTGACAAAGGAATTTGGTGTGTCTAGATGTGTGTAAAGCATTGCTGAGTAATGTGATGGTTGCAATGTCTGTGGATCTACTTTGCTTGTATGTAAACTGGAAAGGATCGAGTTGATGCTGTGTTTGTGAAAGCGGTTTCGAAAGAATGTGCTCAAAACATTTCATAACAATGCTAGTGAGAGCAACAGGCCTGTAATTATTCAGCTGGGACGGTTTTTCTTGACCTGGGGACTGGGCAGCTATTTGAGTTTTTTCCAAATAGTTGGGACAATACATTCTCTCAGGGGCCGTGAAAATAGTTTACTGAAAATCCCACTAAGCTGCGTAGCACATGATCTCAGAAGTCTTCCGCTGACGCAGCCAGGACCTACTGCTTTATGCAGATGGAGTTTCTTGAAAAGTCTCTCAAGGCTAGTGCCATGGACCTCCATGTCATCTGAACCATCCTCTTCCCTAATCTTCTTATGAAGATCAGATACCACGTTAGAAAGGTCATCTCTATAAGGTCATTATGTTCAAAACGACAGTAGAAATCATTTAGTTCGTTAGCGAACTCTATTTTATCATTTTTAGTCAAAGAGCAAAAGTAACTTTTTGGCTTGTCCTGACCTGACAGTATTTTGAGCCCTTGCCAAGCATCCTGCATGCTGCCCGACTGAAACTTGTTTTCAACCTTCTCTCCTTGTGTTCTAGTTTTGCTGAGCGAATTTCGCCTCTGAGCTTCTTTGGAACTGGTTTTCTTCCTGCTTCATCACCAGACTGAAAGGCCTTTTTCTTTTGGTTACTTGTGGCCTTCAGTGACCTGGATATCCATGGCTTATTGTTGGGATATATGTTTACAGTTTTTTTGGGGGATTATCATATTCTCACAAAATACAACAATGGGAAAAATCACTTCTACAGCTTCATTAATCATTAATGTCTTGTGAAGAATCTAGGAAAACGTCCCACTCTGTACATCCGTAACAACCCTGCAATGCCTCGATTGCCTCTCCAACTGGTTCTGTCTCTATCTTGGGTCTATAAGCAGGGATCAGATGGACTGTGTCATGATCAGAATTACCAGTATTTGGAAAGGGGGGGGGGGGGGGGGGCGCAGATTTATAAGCATCTTTAATGTTGCCAAAGCAATGGTCTGGTTGTCCTTGCAGGCGTGTGTTGCACTTAACATATTGCTCGAATTTTGGAAAGACAGTCTGTAAGTCGCATGAATTAAAACTCTCCAAGTACCAAGTTAGAAGCATCAGGTGAAATATGCTGCAAGCAGCGGACAACAACGGCTATTTCCGTAGCTGCTTGAGCTTTGTTGGCCCTTGGGTGTGAGTATACAGCCGTAACAAACACTTGTCCAAATTCACGAGGTATACTACTATAGTATATTACGTTCATGGTCGTGTTTTGTTCACTTCTACTTGTTGATGAGAATCTAACACACACACACACACACACACACACACAGAGCAGCAACCTATGCACCTTCACCCGAGGGGTGGGGGGCGGGGGTGCAAAAAGCAGCAACCATCTCATTCTCCACAGAGTATGAACCTAAAATACATTACAATGCACTAATGAACAGTAGGCCTAACTGCAGATTCAGTTTCTTTTTGTCGACTGAAAAAAAAGAAGATGCGAGACGAAGTCTAAATACTGTTTCTACTCAGAACACATAATATCTATGATCGCTTCTGAGATATTTCAACAGTATCCTGACAAAAGTACTCCCTGTTGCCGATGACCTCGATGTTGTTGCACCTGATCGTCTGCACGAAGAGGAACCGGAAATCGGATTAGATTATTCACAGGTCACAGGTTCAACCAATCGGTGCCTGGCTGACGCCCTCCCGATAGCCGCAAATGTGGATGGGTGGGTGGGTGAGGGAGGTAATGGGGGGGGGGGAGGGGAGGCATATGAGGGCTGGGCACTAGCACACAAAGGGTTAAAGAGACGTGCCTGATTCTGAGAGCAGGCAGACACGCCGACCCTTACAGTGGACCTGAGAAGTAGAATCCCGGCACATGCAAGTGAGGTATTCTCGCACGACTCTTGACATCAGAGTATGCCAATGATACATCATCAGTGAAAGAAGAACGCCAATCCGGACATCAAGCCGCACGCTGGGCCATTTGAAAGTCTGGTGACATTAATGAAGAAAGTGAACCACGTTGGGACGCCATGTAACAAGGAAGATCCAATGGCATTGCCAGAACAGCCCTCCAGTGTACTATTGAAGGAGAAAGACGGAACGAAAGACAACACACACACACACACACACACACACACACACACTACCACCACCACCACCAACCAACAAACAAACACACACACAAAAACAGTTGAACGACAACTTTACAGAACGGACAAACATGGACAAACAAATCGTTTGTAGAGAGATCCAAGCTCTCGGCACGCAACCGACCGACCTAGAGGAACCTGGTGAACAATTTGACTGTGCAGGCGGCCCGGTGACTCACTGTGGAATGAAGGGAGAAGGAAGGTGCAGACACACACGATGCTTTAGCCACTAAAACGTCAGCACGTATCTTGACCCGGGAGATAGGGGAACTAACACATTCCGCTCTATAACCTCGTCCACTAGGCGCTCAAATTTATGTCTCTAAGATCGAGAGTCAAATGCTTTGTTCACTTGGCTTTCACACCCCGTCCCAGATCCTTCAGGGAAGTCTGAAGTGTACAGAAACTAAACAAGATGGGTGTACCAGCCACATATGTTGTTTACATGTCTGCAAACACTTGGAAAACCAATCTTTAGTCTTCTTTCCAGAAACAGAAAAAAAAAAAAAAAAAAAAAAAAAAAAAAAAATCCATGAGTGTGATCAAAATGTAAATGTCCTGAGAAATATTGACGTCATCCTCGAACTTCCAGCAGAAGTACAACACGGGCGCTTAAAAATACAATGTTTTAATGCTAAATTAGAATGTACAATTGAACATGAGTTTGGCATTTCAATGCCATGAAAAACGAAAAAACCAGAAATGAAGCGTGCACTCATACAAATGGAAGAACACTGAAGATATTTTGAGAGATTAAGCAAAAAGTCACAATTAATGTAATGGACGTTATTTCCTGTCAATCTGCATAAAATAATGATTAAACCACATCTAAATATCACATGACTCTATCTCTAGAACTTATATTTGTACACTTCAGATCTTTTGTTTTGAGAGAAAGAAAGCTATCAATTTTTTTTTTAATAAAAAAAAAAGCCCTGTTCCTGATCCATATTCAGGGACGGCAACTGTGTCAGATCTACAACCGAATAACACGAATTTGCCAACGTCATTTGTATTGTAACTGACGTCTTGATCAGGGATTTGAGAGAAAGTGAGGGCAAGGGAAAGGAGATGAGGTAAGCCAGGTGGGCGATGGGATCCTGTAATCCATCCCCTGCTCCCTTTGACCCAAATCCGAAAAAATCAACAAAAGAAAAAAAAAATCATCACACACACACACACACACACACACACCAAAAAACACGTGAAACTGCTTAAACACAAATTCTGAACAGGCTGTTCGAGCTAACTAAGATCTATGTTGATGTCTTGCTGGTTGGTTGTCGCAATGACCACGTTCTTTATTACCGACTGACATATCATGACTGTCAATTCCATGAAAAAAAAATTACATCATAATGACATCACCTACCTGTCGCGGAGATCAGACGTTTTATATAACAAAGGCTTTATCAGCCACTGCCTTGTGCAGACAAAATGTGCAAATTTTGAGTAACAAATGTGTAAAAGTCACTATGGACCACGTAATCTATACAATTCTCTCCACACTTCTATCAAAATCAATAGGGGTCCATCAATTTCCATGGCAATAAAATGCATGGACACTCGATGCCAAAAATGTACTCACATCGGCTGAATTTTCTGTAGCAAGACAAATGCCTAAGATAAGTTTAAACCGACTTCAAATGTATATAGATCTGCGTAAAATTGTTTGAAAACATATGGCTCGGGTAGCAGATCATTCATGCGGTTTAGGTTTTGAAATTCAAATATCTCACGTTGAAATCCCATGTAGTATAGCAGCTTCTATTGTTTAAATCCTGATAATAAAGTCTGTTATTTCTATTTAAGGTTGTTTATTGCTAAGATCTAAAAACGCGCCATGTACAAATGAATATTAAATGAAGGGGAGCGACAAACACAGTGAATAACAAGAAGAAAAGGAGAGTATCACACAGAAACACACATTTAAAAAATAACAAAAGAAAACAAAATGCAACATCATGTCAACAGACGTTTCTCCTAACTCAGCTGACACGCCTGCTCACAGATGTCCCTTCAAACTCTTATTCGTTGGCAGAGACAAGGGCGACGTCAGCAGCCTGTTTAATGACGTCCCACGCGTAACTGATGTCCGAGCTGACGGTGTAGGGTCCACAGATGGCCAGGCGAAGGAAGTAGACGCCTTTCATCATAGCAGGCACCAGATGGATTTTGCGGCCTTTCAGGATCTCCTTCAAAAGGCGTTCAGTCAGAGCGTTGGGTCCCTGAATCAAAAGACAAGCTGGCTAACATTATCAATTCATATTTTCACTCTTGTTCAACATTAAAAAGAATTCACGCCATTCTCTTTTTTTTTTTTTTCTTCCAAGCTTGAAATGCTGATTTACAAGTGGAAGATCACGACACAACAAACAGTCCGACTTCTCTTCTCATTTCATCGTCATTGATGAATTCGGATCTTCGTGTCTTGGTTTCGCCTTGCACGTGTTTAGTTTCATGTGACGTCTGGTTATCAAATGACGCATGCACACATTGCGTAACGATTCCGGAGCTCTCCTTAAAGAACCGGAATAAAGCAGAAAGTGGGAGAGAAGCGTCCACAAATCAGGTGCTTTTCTGTAATGTTCCGAGCATCCCGATTGGTCGTAACTAGAGACAGCTCTCGATCCTTCTATAAGGTTCCAGCATTATGACTGGCTCTGGTGCGTAATGATTCCCGTTCATTTTGAATACTCCATGATCATTGACTGGCTGTCGCATCCCATTTCTCTTGAAGATTCAGTGTGACGATCTATGAATAAGTGAGGAAATGAGAGAGGAAAACTGAGTGATGTGGAAGAGAATGAAAGTGAAGAGTTGACAAAGTAGTTTGTGATGGTGTTGCAGAGCGACACATCTGTCTTTGGGCCCGTTGCAATGGTCATATGCTTACTGACGTGTGAATCTTTTACTGAAATGAGGGACGCTTCATATCAGAATCGATTTTTTTTTCTCTGTCTTGATCCACCAAGAGATTTGAACCAACTCAGCCAATGGACTGACTTGTCATCCGACTTCGCTCACCGTTTCACGCTCACAGACGTGTCGAAGGAAAGGAGTGTGAGTCTGCCTTCGTCCTAACGATAACATTTTAGATGGTGGAGACGTTGGAAATGTGCTATTCACTGTATAGCCGTCACATACCTACATATTTATTCAGAGAACTGTTTGCTTCTAATGACTGTTTCGAATTCTGTTTTCTTCAGAAAACAAATTGACAAAGTGAGAATGAAAAAGAAAGGAAAAAAAGAAGAAAAAAATTAAACCTATCTTGCTTGATTATTTTGTAATAGAAACAAAGGCAGCAGTCTTCCAGAGTCTGTCTTTGCTTTAGAACATACTCATCTCTTCAGCACTATGACGACGATAATGATAATGATGATAATGGCAATCACAGAGAGGCACAATGCTGTTAACGATTGATCTAGACAGACCTAAGGCAGTTACATGAAAAAGATATCGATGACAATCCATGTGAAAATGAAACGTAAACGGACCTTCAACCGGAAACAGACGAGCCCCATGATGACGTCAGCAGAGATCTCAAACTTCTCGTCACTCCTCACCAAAGCCTCAAACTCGTGCGCCATCTTCACGTCCTGGGAAGACCATGGAAATGGGAACTTAAGTCATTGTTGTTTATCTTAGAAATGGGAAATTGAGTCCTTATTCATTATCTTAGAAATGGGAAATTGAGTCCTTATTGATTATCTTAGAAATGGGAAATTGTGTCCTTATTGATTATCTTAGAAATGGGAAATTGATCCCTTATTGATTATCTTAGAAACCGGAAATTGGGTCCTTACTGATTATCTTAGAAATGGGAAATTGAGTCCTTATCGATTATCTTAAAATAGTGGAAACCCATAGAAATGCGAAATTGAGTCTTTATTAATTATCTTAAAATACGTGGAAAACCATGGAAATTGGAAATCGAGTCCTTATTGATTATCTTAGAAATGGGAAATTGAGTCCTTATTGATTATCTTAGAATACGTGGAACCCATGGAAATGGGAAATTGAGCCCTTATGCTTGTCTTATTTTCCGGCATTAAAAATATGTCTGTGTGGCCAAGTGGACTAGATCAGTAGATCTCGGGGCAATGGATGCAGTCCTCGCCTGCTTAGAAAAGACGTACCGCGCGCGCGCGCGCGCACACACACATACACACACACACACACACACACAAATGCGCGCGCGCGTGTGCGCGCATGCAGGGACGCACCCACCCTCCACACACGCACGCACGCGCATGCGCGCGCGCACCACGCACACACACACACGCACACACACGCACGCACACACACACACACACACACACACACACACACACACACAATCACGGTGTCATGTCTAGAAATCACTTCCGAAGGTGAATTATAGCTATCTTCATGAAAAAAAAAAAATTATAAACGGTCACTTATGCTAAAATATCACTAATGGGAACCTCGCAGTGCAAGCTGATGATGAATGAAGAAGACAGACTGATGTTCGGTAATGGACATGATTAACACATCGGTACTGCTGACAGCCAGAAAGTGAGAATGGGCATCGAAACAGAGCTAAACCCCAACAATGAACACAGTGTGTTTCCTGTCTTTGTCACAAGAACCAACAGACCGTCTTTCCTGCAGGAGTGACTAGGTTGCTGTTCTTCAACTTTCAGCCCCAGTACGGGATCTTCTTCGGGTACTCTGCCGATGGCAACGCGCACCTGCGAAGCGTTTCTTGGCCGCACGAAATCGCTAGTTATCTTGCCGTGAGGTTACCATAGCAAGACGATCCAAAGAAACAACAAAGAAGCGTCACTTGGCACAAGCTCTTGTAGCTAGCCTTTTCCAATAAAATCTGGTTTCGGAATCGATGAAATTAGAACTTTCGCGTGGAAGGAGTGATCACAGCAACGTCAAACTGCTGACAGACGCAGCTGCTTCAGACTACGATAGGCAGCGACAGATTCACCGCATTTCATTTCTTACATAATCGAATTTTCCCATTTCCAAATCATCTACAAGCCACTATAAATACTCTATAAACATTACCGTACTAGTGCTCACAGTGTATGTTCTGAACACCACAGTAGATGGGTTTTTTTTTTTTTTTTTTTGCAAATGCTGTAGAGAATATCCATATGTGTATGAAGTCTAGCCCACATGTTTATTCAGCTAAATACACTACCCCTCACTTTTCCCAAACCGACAGTTTTACAGGCTTTGCTTTAACTTACCCCGCTGATTTGAACAAGTTAATTCTCGCAGCACTAACATCTACACACATTTAGAAAATTTTTCAGACACTTTTCTCTATTTTTAAATGATTTCCGTTTGTTCTTCTTTTTTTTTTTTTAGCGGGGGAAAAAAAAAACCTTCAGGGATGCTGTTCCACAATGACCTTTCATACTGGCAAAAGCTGGTTCCAATAATTCCCCCTTTTCAAACTCCATCGTTGTTTCCCTTTACAGTGTTTTCTGAGTGAACGGTTGAGTTTGTACTTGAAAGTAATGTGGTGGGCTGTGGAACTGGTGTAAGCGTACGCTGTACAGACAGTCATGCTTACAGCATTCGTCACAGGCACTACGTGTAGTTTTCAGTGAGTGGGCTGCTGAACGCCACACTGACTGTGGTAGGTTTTCACGTGTATGGGTGGATCCTGGCCTGTTACATCATCATCGTTCCCAGAATGCAAGTCGGTCCAGAGACAGGCTCGCCACATCTAATCACCTCTGGCCACCAGGGGGTGCAATAAAACCTCTCAACTCGTCAAACCCGCTAGATTTTTTTTTTTTTTTTTTTTTTTTTGTGTGCGTTACTCCATCTGTTAAGTGCATTTGTAGAAGGCGTATTGGGGCAAGGTATCTCATGGCCAATGTCTTCTTGAACCAAGGATTGAACTCTCTGCCTTATTACCATGTACTCTCGACTTTTTTTCTGTAATATGTGGCTTTCGGTCTCCCCCCATTCCCTGTCTCCCTTCTTCTTCCACCTCTTTCCAACCACAACAAAAACATATAGATGAGTAAAGTCCTAATTTCAGATGGCCATACATTATGAA
>JADBJO010002825.1:82500-87500 GCA_016801955.1 Conus betulinus | reverse complement strand
CTATCCCAGAAAAAGGCTGGTGTACAATGCTGTAGTATGTATGTTGAGTTTTCATAAACAACCAAAGGTGCCACCTAAGAAGCAAAAGAAAATCATGAAAGAGCAAACAAAGCTACATTTTTGTGTGAAAAAGTAGAAAATATAAAAAGATAACCTCTTTAAGACACAAGTGCTGACGGCCAGTTCTTGGAATGAATCCGCAAAGGACTAAATTACATAAACTAATAAATTCCAAGGCTAAGTAACCGAGCACCATTCCAGCAACTTACAGAGCAGCTTGGTGTTGCAATGACTACAAGAAATATTCAATTATAAACAAAGCTTGATAATAATGATAATAATGACTCGGTCCAAAATTCTGATGACGATGCTGCTGCTGCTGCTGCTGCTTCTGCTGCTACTGTTGCTGCTGCTGCTGCTGCTGCTGTTGTTGTCAATACTGCTGTTGGATGATAATGACAATGATGATGCTAAGGGTGTGGGGGGATGGTAAAGATGATGACGACAACTTGACTTAAAAGACAACGATTAAAACTGAAGAACAGAAAGATGCGTTCCGACGTGCATTCTCCTATCCACTTTCCCTCCAACCCATCATCCCCCCCCCCCCCCACCTCTACTCCCTCCTCCCTTTCTTAACACCACTCACCACATGGGAGAGCACTCGTATGTCACTTTCATCCATTTGTGGGCGTTGAAGTTGAAGGACGTGGCATACTGTAGAAACATAATGTGAATGAATGAATGTGTGTGTGTGTGTGTGTGTGTGTGTGTGCGTGTGCGTGCGTGCGTGCGTGCGTGCATGTGTGTGTGTGTGCGTGTGAGGGAGAGACTGTGCAGGGGAATTAAGACAGACAGACAGACAAAGAGAGGGGAGTGACAGAGGGGAGAGACAGAGACAGACAGAGACAGACAGGCAGAAAGAGAGTCGGAGAGACAAAAGAGAGAGAGAGAGAGAGAGAGAGAGAGAGAGAGAGAGAGAGAGAGAGAGAGATTTGTGGCAAAGCACGCCTCTAGCAGGTCTTCTGATGGTAAATGTAACGGTTGCTAGGTTAGCAGGTGAACACCCACCCACCCCCCCCCCTGTCCCCCCATTTGCCCGTCTTTAATCTTGCTTCCCCCCCCCCCCCCCCCCCTTTCTTCCCACCCTCCTACCGATCCTCTTCTCTGCTCACTTCTCCTTCTTCCTTCACCCCTTTTTTCGGCCAGTGTGGTCTATCAGTAAATCACAATCAAGTATGGTTTTGACTGACTGTTCCAGCACGCGCTCTTCACCATTGCCACCATTCCCCGCGGATGAAGGGATCTGATTCTGGAATCTATTTTTCATAATGAAGGTCAAAATACACAGCAGGGATCAGAAAAAAAAGGACAAATAAAGGCCTTTGTACGGGTAGGAGATGACAAAAAATTAATCATCGATCAGTTCGTGCAATCCAATGTTCTCAAGACTGGAGATTAAAAAACCGTACGTTTGATGGCCAATCAGGGGACATAACTCTGTTCGGGACAAAGGGACCGAAAAATGGCTGAACAAAATTCGAACATATTTCCTTGTTGATTTCATCGCTCTTTAAGACCCTATTTCACGTTTCTGTATTGGAGATTATGTGAAATTTAAGAAGGAAAAAGAGTTATAAACTAATTATTCAAATTTCACCCTTGGTTTTGGACATCTGTCTCTTTTTACGTGTTTGTGTTTGTTCATGTCTCTTACAGGGGTAGGGCCCTATATGCCACGGGCCCTATATGCCACCCCCCTCTTATAGTCACAAACCAGTACATCGGGCTTCTTGATAACTCTAATTTAGTAAACTTCCATGCGATTGAGACGCAGAGCTTATGACGTACATGTATTGCCTTACCCACCTCCACTCCATTCAGCAAGGGACGGAACTCTGGACAAATAAAGGCACTTCCGGCATAGGCAGCATCCACGTGCATCCAGATTTGGTACTCCTGACCTGAGAGAGAGAGAGAGAGAGAGAGAGAGAGAGAGAGAGAGAGAGAGAGAGAGAGAGAGAGGACAACAAAACCATAGCTTTGTTCATGACAGTTACACACTGGAGAACCACCAGGTCAAGTCTGTGACTTTTCAAGGCGTTAAGCATGCAAGCCTGGCTAAAGGCAACGTGAGTGACCAGGCAGGCCCAGCGGTATAGCACAGAGACACCGCCGTCAGATGTTGCGAGGTCGAATCCTGCGGCGACGACCAGCATATAACAAATATGATTCTGGTGGTGTCAAAGTTGTGTTAGACTGGATAGTATGCCACTCTCCTGGGACAAACACTCCCGTCTGTTGTATCATGGTTGCTTGGGTGAACGTTGAAATACTTGCCAACACACAGAACGTTCACGTAACCTGCTATAAATAATCTGTCTTGTCAGACATTGGCGTGTGCTGTGTGCAGGAAAGGTGCTCGCCCCCTAAAATTCTTGAAACGGCGATTTTTGTCGGATTACCCAGTTTGTAAGAAAATAATTCAGTTTTCTTAACAGGAGTGAGAGTGATGGGGTTGGATGGGGTAGGGTAGAATTGAACAGTCCATGGCAAACGAGTTTTCTTGTCATAGTGAAACGTATCAATTAATGCCACACAACTGTAAGTTCCTGCTACCTGCGTATTGAATCATCTAGCAAACATGTATTGTGAAGTGTATGTAGAGGAAACACGGACATTTTCTCTCCATTTAGAAATAAAAGTTGAAGTTGGCCCGTAACCCTCAACTGATATATGAGCACACAACAGCCAAAAACAAACGAAAAAAAAAGTGCAAAGCGAGTTAACATTTATTCAGAATAGTGTGCGTTTGTACATTCCTTCAGGCTGAATACGAACATTTCCGATATGAAAAAAAAAAAAGAAGCAACAGAAAATAAGGAAAGGACCACATGTGGCGAAGACATACTCACAGATTGGCCCCAGCTCCTCGAGTTTGTCAAAGGCGCATGTGGCCGTGGTACCACACGTTGCAGAACACTGAAATGACACGATTCTCGGTGCAGGAGTTTGAAGTAAGATGTAGTTTTTAAAAGTTGTCCAGATTCTTTTTTTAATCTCCAGCATGAAATGACTACAACTCTCGTTTAAACGAAAGGAGCGTGCTTAAAACAGATTTCATAATGTTCACATTACATACTCTCCGTAACGACGATTATTTGAGATTGAATGAAATACAACATAATAATAATGTTGTTTGTTTAAGTTCACATTATAAATGGCAATGCAACGACGGCCTTTTGCATTTGAAGAAACTACGAAACTATCGAGAAACAAATCATGAAAAGTCAATGTACACGGACTGCAAACATTACCAGTCTTGTTAAACTGTCTGCTGTAGGCTGTTTCATCTATTAAACAGATCTGATTGGTCACCAGTGTAACCAACGCCTGTCTTCAAGCTAAAAAGGTGATTGTAACAAGAGACTGAGATAGTAGTTAAACATGAGAGGGAGAAGAGAGAAGATGCAGGGGGAGAGAGAGAAGATCGAGAGAGAGAGAGAGAGAGAGAGAGAGAGAGAGAGAGAGAGAGAGAAGAGAGAGAGAGAGAGAGAGAAGCGAGAGAGAGAGAGAGAGAAGAGTGAGAGAGAGAGAGAGCAGCAAGCGAGAAAGAGATGAGCGAGAGAGAGAGAGAGAAGAGCTAGAGAGAGAGAAGAGCCAGAGAGAGAGAGAGAGAGAGAGAGAGACAGAGACAGAGAGAGAGACAGACAGAAAGAGAGACAGAGAGAGAGAGAGAGAGAGAGAAGAGCGAGCGGGAAAGAGAAGAACGAGGGAGAGAGAGACAGTGAGACAGAGAGAGAAGAGCTAGAGAGAGAGAGAGAGAAGAAAGAGAGAGAGAGAGAGAGAGAGAGAGAGAAACAGAAAGAGAGAGAGAGATAAACAGAGAGACAAAGAGAGAGAGAAGAACGAGAGAGAGAGAGAGAGAGAGAGAGAGACAGAGACAGAGACAGAGAGAGAAGAGCGAGCGAGAAAGAGAAGAGCGAGGGAGAGAGAGAGACAGTGAGAGAGAGAGAGAGAGAGAAAGGAATCAGTCCGTTGGCCAGGTCCTCCTGTATAGCGGCCTTCAACGTGGATCCGCGCAGCGACCCGCGATCGTCAGTCGGAAGAACGCGGTTGCGCACTCCCCCGATCATCCCCGCCTTTTCCACTGAAGAATGAGCCTGTCAACGGTTAGCAACTCAATAAGCTCTCGTGAAATGGTGGCAAAAACTCCGCGTGCGACCTGCTAGTTAACTCAGTCTGCGAAAGGTGATAATTCAGCCTGCTGCACTAACACGTTTCTCCTGTGACAGGGTGAACAACAGCCTGTGAAAGGGTGTGCTGGTCATCCTGTGATAAAAAAAAAATGTGTAAACTCAGCTAACCTGTACAGGGTAAGTAGCTCAGTTAGCCCTGTGAAACATTGATCATTCAGCCTTTGAGAGAATGAGTAAACTCAGCTGACTTGTGAAAAAAAAGTCAGTCACACAAGGCAAAAGTAACACAGTCAGTGAAAGGCGAGCGACTCAGCCTGTGGGAGGTTCGTAAGTTAGCCTAAGAAAGCTTAGAATTTCAACTAACCTGAGAAAGGTCAGTAACACAGCTACCCTGTTTGTTTTGTTTGTTTCCTGCGTACGCAGACTGATACTCCTGCGGACACTCCCTGTATAGACAGGCAAGGGTTTATCCCATTACCCAACAAAGGGAGTGGAGTTTTGTGTGTATGACCTTTTTTGTATCCCGCCATTAAGGCAGCCATACTCCGTCTTTGGGTAAGGTGCATGCTATGTGTAACGTGTCATCCATACCAACGGCCCAAACTGGCCTTCTCTTCCGTAAGTTGGTAATGGCATTTTACGTGTGTGCTAGATGTTATGCGTGCGTTCACATACGAAACCTCGGTTTTATAGTCACATTCGAAGGACTGTATGGGAAATGGAGTCGGAACCAATGTTAACTCCCAGGAAAAAAATGCTCCTGTACCGAAACGGCCCGGGAGAGATTCGAACCCGCGACCC
>JADBJO010002825.1:70000-80000 GCA_016801955.1 Conus betulinus | reverse complement strand
ATATATATATATATACACACACACACACACACATACATACATACGCGCGCGTTGTGTCCTCTCGCGCGTTTGCAAACACACACACACACACACACACACATACAGACCGAGAGATAGACAGACACAGGCACACACACACATACATCTCTCTCTCTCTCTCTCTCTCTCTCTCATGGTAGGTAGCGGCGTCTTGTTGACTCTCTCAAAAAGGGGAGGGGGGGGAGGGACGGTGTTAAGGAAGTTAGTAAGGATAACAAAGAGTGAGTGAGGGGAGTGGAAAGGAATCCCAACACCTCCCCAATGCTAGTGACGTGACCTTGATGACCTTCAGAATAGCTCATGTCGCTACGTTGAACAGGACAATGTCGACTACTTTACCTCTCCGTAAAGAGAGAGAGAGAGAGAGAGAGATTCAGTGATTTCTTTGGATAAAAAAAAAAAAAAATCCGTAATACTGAAGTGGCTTACCACCCCCTTCCACTCCCTTTCCACCATTCCCTTCTTCCCTCTCCCCTGATGGGGAACGCAATACAATTTTTTTTTTCAGCAGCAACGCCACGTTGGCATCGGCCAGGTTGTAGAGATCTGCCTGTATTTCTTTAGAGGCGTTCGGAGTGTTTAAGGTCTTCTTAGTTAGTAAAACCCAGTCACGGTTGTTCAAGTGTTTGCAAAGCCATACTGGGGGTGCTACGTCCATATTGATTCCTGATGTTCTGGGCTGCTGATCGATTCCATCCTATCCGGAATGAATCTCATTTTTTTTTATTTCATTTCTCGTGCTTTCTATCCCCCACCCTCCCACCCCCCCTTTTATTTTAGCCGCACCCCGACACTCTTCCACACGGCGCTATCCCAAACGAAGTTACCCATCCCACCCTTGGTGTCCTTTGCTCGATGTTGTGTTCAGGGTGTGGTCAATGCAACGTCGTCGGATACGCACCAGCACGATGCCCCCTCCCTTTCCAGGGTGGGAGAAGAGAAGAAGGGAGGCAACTGAAGCATCTGGGCCAGCCAGTCTAACATGGCCATCTCCAGCTCGACGCCCACGGGGGAGTACTCCTGGCAACGGAACCACCGCATTTCATCATCAACAACGTCATCATCATCAGGAACAACAAGCGCAAGAACCAGCAAGAACGACGATAATGATGAAAATGACGATACAAATCTGGCAACGGAACCACTACATTTCATCATCAACAACTTCATCATCAGGAACCACAAGCACAAGAACCAGCAAGAACGACGATAATGATGTAAATGACGACACAAAATCTGGCGCAACAAATTTCTACTTCAACGATAGCTACTGCAATAAAAACAACACACATCGGGACTACTCAGTTGCTCCTGTCATTCAGTCGAACATCAGTAAGTAATCTACTTATTCTTTCAAATTTTTTTTTCACAGAAGCGACATGCTATTTGCGTACGTGGCATCCATAACAACGGCCAAACCAGCCGTCTTTGTTCGAAAGTTGGTACTGGATTTCACTTTTCTGGAAAATGGAGTCAGAGCTAACTTACCTCCAAGGGAAAAAATCCATCTGTCCTGAAACGGTCTGGCCATAGAATCGAACTCGCAACCCTAGTATCACCAGGACCACGAGTCCGGTGGACTACCAACTAAGCCATTGTGGCCCCTAAATGTTACCGGTACTAAGGACGGACCCTTACACCGAACGTGAGCAGTCTTGACTCACCCACATGAGTCCTAGGGAACCAATGGCGTTGGTCAGGGAGTCGCCCAGTATGGACGGTAGGAAGAGGCGAGGGTCCAGGCGCTGAAACGTTTGGGCGACTGGAAATGCAGCACCTGCAGAGGAAAACAGTCCCGTTCCGACCGTGTGTCAGACTGGGCTTTGAGCTTTAGAAATCGTCGTCGTCGTCGTCGTCGTCGTCGTCGTCGTCATCATCATCATCATCATCATCATCATCATCATCATCATCGTCGTTGTCGACGTCGACGTCGCTGTCGTCGTGGTCGTCTTCATTGTCATCATCATCGTAATAATCGTCTTCGTTGTCGACGTCGACGTCATCGTCGTCGTCATCGTCATCGTTGTTGTCGTCGTCGTCGTCGTCGTCATTATGGTCAATAACTAATTGGTGGTCCATGTATCTGCGTGTTACAATGGGTTCCGGGATTTTAGATATTGTCATCATCATCGTCATAATCATTAACATTATCATCTTCATTATCATCATCATCATTACCTCCCGCCGTTGTCCTGCTCCTCCCCCTCCTCCTCCTCCTCCCCCTCCTCCTCCTCCGCCTCCTCCTCCTCCTCATTATCATTATCATCATCAGCGTTATCATCATTCCTGCAGCGTTTGAGAAGCGTGAGGAAGATTTGTAAGCCAACATATACACCGACTTTCAAAAGTTATGGATCATCAAATGTTCCCCGTATCAGACGTAAAGAAGCAATCTAAAATGTTAATTCCCGAGCCTATTTCTCTCAAGACATTCTTGATCAATGCAAAGCATAGCCTCAAAGGATGGACAGAACCAGCAACTTGCAGCATGTGTTCCTTCTGAAGCTGGAAGACTTGATTTTTTTTTTTTTTTTGTTTTTTTTTTTGCTTCGAGGACCTGGTGCAGACTGGTGTTTTCCGGGTGACATGGAGTCTTGGCACGGCTGATGTAGCATGGCCCAGCTTGGCTTTTACCAAGTGTGCCCTCATCAGGACAGCAACTGTACTCCCATTCCCGCGAGCCTGACCTACGAACAGTGGAGGTCTTTGCGCACATAGTTCATCACAGTAAACGGGCACAAAGAGGGGGTGAAAGATTTGAGAAAAAAATGGCCTTGAGAGGTAGATCGCCCGTATAGGCTCTTACGTGGTTTCCGGCAATTATCACTTGCTAGGTCCCGGTCTTTTGATACATAATCAATGTCTGTTTGAATGTATGAATGAAAAATTAGAGTTCGGGTGTGCTGATCTAAGGATGGCTATATTCTATTGAATTAAAAGTTTTTCTAGTTTTTTTTCTGTCTGCAAAGTACAAAACAAAACAGTGAGTTAGACCTACGACAGTGGAGGTTTCTGCAAATAGTTCATCACAGTAAACGGCACATTCTCTCCGCAAAGGATTATGATCAAGTTTCAGAATCCAAACCAGCCTGGACGCTTTGTCCAGAATAAAAGCGATTGGGACAAGCCCTCCCCCCCCCCCCCCCCCAGACACACACACACCCCAACCGCTGCATATGAAATCGACTCCCCCGGGCATGATGATTCGTTCGATGTCCTGAAAGAGACGTCTTCCCAAGACTCCGGAAGCTCCGGAGCCCTGTCAGGAACCAGCTCGCGTAGGAACCCTGGCTTCACATCCGGTAGCACTGGTCGGGACCGGATGTTCTCCAGATAGGAAGTGAGGTAATGCAGCAGTTCAGTGCCGTGCTTTTCGAAGGATCTAGGTTCCATCCTGGATTTTGTCTCTTCGGTGCTACAGGGGTCGGCTCTCGTCTGTCGTTGTTACGCTTGCAACTGTTATCGCTGTTGATGGTCACTGAAATCAACTGAAATCAAATCAGTACAACTTCTTATTTCAGGATAGGAATTCCATGGTTGTCGCGCGTATGTCCATCACAAATAAATAATCTGAATACACTGTCGTAACCAATCAAAAGTTTTCTTAACCAAATCACGTTTAAGTGACCCCGTGAGGCGTTTTAGTTGTATGTAATCGTGCACAGTATGTTCAGTCACAAAAAAGCAGCCATATACGAGCACACACGTCAGCCATACACGAGGCATACAGTTGAGAGAGAGAGAGAGAGAGAGAGAGAGAGAGAGAGAGAGAGTAGGAACACGAATACAAATATTCCATAGAGGGTAAACACGATAAGCTAGCTGCTTCTTTTACACCATGCCTTCATAGGAAAACACACCGAATGCTAAGGACGAAATTAACCACAAACATTCTGGCAAAAAGATCTTGAAATAAAACAGTGAAAACGCAAAAGAAAAAAAAAAAAAAAAACAAACTTACAATTATTAGAAAAAAAAAATCAAATGTAATTGATCATAGAAAAAATATTGATTAAAGAATCCCACCACATGACACAGTTTCACCCGACACATCCACACCGCTCGTGGTCGCGCGTGCATGCGCACGCGTGCGCGCGCGCGCGCGTGCACACACACACACACACACACTCATACAAACTCATACACATAACACACACGTGCGTCCACGCGCAGACACACACTTGCACGTACACACACAACACACACACACACACACACACACACACACACACATGCAATCATTTCACCCATATTACCGCCATTGCCAGAACAGGTTATGGCTTGCTCATGAACATATTTCCTCACATTATAATGAACATATATAGGAAAACCATTTTCTGAACTCAACGCATTACTGATAACGCTTCCATGAGCTACTCATGATATGTTTCCAAAGTCAACAGGCTGAATTTGTAATTTAAGGCATCATGCATTTCATTTCATGATTGGGGGCTGGAGTAGCTCAGTGGTAGAGCGCCGGACTCGTAATCCAAGGGTTGCGGGTTCGAATCTCCGCCGGGCCGTTTCGGTACAGGGGGATTTTCCCCTCGGAGTTAAAACTGGTTCTGACTCCATTCCCCATATAGTCCTTCGAATAAGACTATAAACCGAGGTTCCGTGTGTGAAACGCACGCATAACATCTTGCACACACGTAAAATCCCATCACCAACTTTCACAAGAGAAGGTCAGTTTGGCCGTTGGTATGGATGACAAATTACACATAGCATGCACCTTCCACGAAGATGGAGTATGGCTGTCTTAATGGCGGCATTAAAAAAAAAAAAAAAAAAAAAAAAAAAAAAACGGTCATACACACAAAAAACTCCACTCCCTTTGTTGGGTAGATGGGATGAATCCTTGCCTTTCTATACAGGGGGTGTGCGCAGGAAAATCAGCCTGCGTACGCAGAAGAAGGAGAATTTCCTGATTGACCGTCACAGTCAGGAAGATGGCATAAACAGATCGGTACTGGGGCAAGGTGTGAGAACTGTATTCTTATTACAAACTGTGAAGATGAGATGGTGTCAGCTTATTCATGATTTAGTAAATAAAGACAGTTAAATTGAAATAAAAAAAATAGATTGCCCAGTTGCTAGTAGTTATTAAAGAGAAATTTAGAAAGAGAAGGGGTTAGTTACCGCCAAGGACATAGACAAAGTACAGGACAAGACACAATGCATTTCGACCTCTAAGGTCTTCTTCAGGCAATAAATAAATAAATAACATTTAGGACAGTGAAAACGAAGAACAAGAAACCATATATCTTCTCATATTCTCACTACTTCCTCTCCCATGATCCCCTCCTGGGTGGCCTCGTTTCCGTCCGGCTGCCATTTTGATCGTGCGCGAATATGAGAAGATGAGTGTTTTCTCGTTCTTCATTTTCACGGTCCTAAATGTTATTTTTGCCTGAAGAAGACCCAAGAGGTTGTGTCTTGTCCTGCACTTTCGTTGTCTATATGTCCTTGGCGGTAACTAACCCCCTCTCTTTCTAAATTTTGCTTCATTTTCCGCCCTCAGTCAGTCCGTTTTGAAACTTAACTATTAAGAGGAGGGAAAAAAACATGTGAGAAGAGTGGCCCTGAGAGGCAGATCGCCAGTACAAGCTCTTGCGTGGCTTCAGGCAATTGTCACTTGGTAGCTACATAAACAAACCCAGACACTTTGTATCAAGCGCAAAAACACTAAAATCAGCACAGAATATGTCCATTTGTAAAAGAACATACAAACTATTTTTTAAAGTGCTCAACCCCTTGGGGAGCAACATCTGTTAAAATAGTATGGTAAAAGGAAGTTTTAAAATCATCAACAGATCTGTTTCGAGCGCTGGCTCTCCTCAGGATGGTGTTGGGGGCCGCCTACTGCCGGTGTTATATGGCCTAATGTCACTGTTTGCACGTGCGGATTGGCTGCACGTGTTGTTCGGTTTTTCAGGTTGTTTACAGTTCAGGGTGCGTTTGCTGACAACGATTTCCATTTGTGCCTGCAGTTGTTTACTATTTCTACTTTAGTATTTAGGGTTGCTAAGTATGGTTTGCATAGTATTAACCATTTTTCTGTTGAACATAGGTTGCATCTTTTTGAAATGTTATTGTATGGTGATGCCCTTTTTATGATTTTCCAGGATATGTTATAGTTTTTTTTTTTGTCTTTAAGTCTCCAAATATATTTGCTCAGTTCTGTTTGGTTTTTGTATTTTACTTTGTTGAATGACTGTTTATGGTTTGCATATCTGGTTTTGAAGTGATTTTCAGTGATCCCTATGTATGTATGTTTTTTTTTCATTTTCTGATGTCACAGTGGCTTGGTACACATGTTGTTATAGAGGCATTTGTTGCTTAAGGGACACTGTTCTTTTGTAGTACAATTGCAGGATTTCCTTTCTTCACCCTTCTTTGCTGTGTTGCTTTTTTCATTTTGTTGGATGAATCAATTATATTTTTAAGGTTAGGCATGCATGAATATGATAGTTTGATGGTGTTCTTGTTGAATATTTTGGACAATTTGTGTTCTTTTGGGAAGGATGCTGTCAGAATTTTTAAAAAAAATTCTTTCCCTACGTTTGTTTTTTTACTCGTCCATCATATGGAGGGTTGTACCATGTGATTTTCCTTTTCCTGCTTTTTTTTTTTTTTTTTTTTGTTCATGTTGTTATCTGGGTGTATTGTAGTTTGTAGCTGTAACCACTTTTTTTTGCAATGCCTCTTGGTATTCTGCTGCTGCGTTGTTGAATACTCTTTCATTATGTGACAGGTTAGATAATCTCTTGTTTATGCCATTGGGTATGGTTTTTTAGTATAGATGGTGGGTGGTTGCTATTGATGTTTACATAAATGGGAGTGTCATTAGGTTTCTTGTATGGTTTATATATGTAGTTGTTGAGGTCAAAAAAACATAAAATCAAACACGGAATACAACCTCTGGAAGAACACATATGAAGTTATCCAATGGTTCAAAAATCTTAACAAACAGAAGAACACAGTATTCATCACATTCGACATAGTAGACTTCTACCCATCCATAGATGAAGAGCTACTCACTAAAGCTCTGAAATTTGCTAATACACACACACATAACAGGGTCAGAAATGGAAATCATTCTCCACACCAAGAAAACTTTACTCTACAACAGAAATGAAACATGGATCAAGAAAACGAACAGAAACTCAACATTTGATGTGACCATGGGATCGTATGACGGTGCCGAAACATGCGAACTGGTCGGACTGTTCATGCTATCCAACATCCAAAAACAACTCGGAAGCAAGTCGGACTATACAGAGACGACGGCCTCGCCGCGCTAAACAACAATCCAAGAACCATTGAAAACAAGAAAAAAAGAACTATGCAAAATTTTCCAAAACCATAACTTAAAAATCACCATCGAAGCAAACAAAAAGGTAGTGAACTACTTAGACATAACACTTGACCTCAACAACTACATATATAAACCATACAAGAAACCTAATGACACTCCCATTTATGTAAACATCAATAGCAACCACCCACCATCTATACTAAAAACCATACCCAATGGCATAAACAAGAGATTATCTAACCTGTCACATAATGAAAGAGTATTCAACAACGCAGCAGCAGAATACCAAGAGGCATTGCAAAAAAGTGGTTACAGCTACAAACTACAATACAACCCAGATAACAACATGAACAAAAACAAAAAAAAGCAGGAAAAGAAAAATCACATGTACAAACCCTCCATATGATGGACGAGTAAAAAACAAACGTAGGGAAAGAATTTTTTTAAATTCTGACAGCATCCTTCCCAAAAAAGAACACAAATTGTCCAAAATATTCAACAAGAACACCATCAAACTATCATATTCATGCATGCCTAACCTTAAAAATATAATTGATTCATCCAACAAAATGAAAAGCAACACAGCAGCAAAGAAGGGTGAAGAAAGGAAATCCTGCAATTGTACTACAAAAGAACAGTGTCCCTTAAGCAACAAATGCCTCTATACAACATTGTATACCAAGCCACTGTGACATCAGAAAATGAAAAAGAAACACACATAGGGATCACTGAAAATCACTTCAAAACCAGATATGCAAACCATAAACAGTCATTCAACAAAGTAAAATACAAAACATATCCTGGAAAATCATAAAAAGGGCATCACCATACAATAACATTTCAAAAAGATGCAACCTATGTTCAACAGAAAAATGGTTAATACTATGCAAACCATACTTAGCAACCCTAAATACTAAAGTAGAAATAGTAAAACAACTGCAGGCACAAATGGAAATCGTTGTCAGCAAACGCACCCTGAACTGTAAACAACCTGAAAAACTATATATATATATATATATATATATATATATATATATATATATATATATACCTGATCAATGTCTACTTGAATGCATGAATGAAAATTTACAGTTCAGGTGTGATGATCTAAGGATGGCTATATTCTAGTGAGTTAAAAGTTTTTTTCTAGTTTTTTTTCCCCACAAACTACAAAACAAAACAATAAGTAGAAAAATTACAACAAAAATTGTTTGGCCTAGATAGATGATTATTTAACGATAAGACCTAATAGTTTACATGAATTAATTTCAACCAGTGATTTATCACAAGCCTTAAGAATGAATAAACTGCTTTTAATGTTGTGGTGTTTTTGTCATGTTGCTATCAACAGCCATATGGTTTCCTTCAGTCCACCGTCAAGCAAATCAACGTCAGTATGCAGAAGAGTGCAAACTTCCTCAAGGCTCTAATCTTGAGTGTGCAGTGTGCTATCATCAGCAGCAGAGTTCACACTGAGGCGTCAAGTGAAGGGATAAATCAATCCTTAAAAAATCTGAAAATAAAATAGAATTTAGAACAGATCACAGTGGAGTTCCATATTTGAAAGTCATGGGGGATGAAAATACACAATCTTTAGAAACTATGCGCCTTTTTTCTTTTTTTTTAAAGAAAAAGATGATATAAAGTTTACAGCGCCCATGTTTAACACGTACAAACCCAGCTTTCTGATATGAAGGTGTTGTCAATAGTGTCCGCGGCCTTTGTAAAATCTACAATTCCTGAAGCAGTGAATAAACTGTTTATGTATGAATATCACTTGTTTGTAAAGTGACATTCAAGCATAAACAACAACATTTAGTAATCAGCATTGTGTGGCAAGAATTTTTTTTTTTGAATCCATTTGGATCAAGATGTAATAAGTTATACTTTCTAAAATGAGATTGGGGACATTTCTTGAGGTGACTTTCAAGGGACTCTGATCTGATGACACTGATATAGGTCACCAGTTCAACGGATTGTATGGATCACCAGACCTAGAAAGCACCTCTTCAAAGGCTTGTGGATTACAGCATTCATCAATACATAGGTTACAGATGTATGTTGTGCATTCAGAAATACTAGGTACAGATATCCTAAAACTTTTGCTGTCTAAACCATCCAGACCACAGACTTGGACTGTTCTAAAATGCACGAATTTTTTTTTGTGCACCTCATTACGCTAACACAAGAGAAATGCTGATTATATTCTATGTGCTCTGAGTCACAAAAGTATTTCAATAATTTCAAATCACTGGACTCTATGTCATTGTTCTTAAGAGTTCTTTGTTCTACAGTTGTACAGTGACCCTTGACACGGTCAGTGGAAAGATCATGACATGGAGAGCAAGCACAGCTGATTTTTCTCACCAGAAAGTTTACTGATTGCCTTCCAAAGACACTGTGTACCTTGTCTGGATGCATTGAAGTAAATATGTTGGGTGGCCCGTTTTGTTGCTGTAAACCTTATTTCGCTGGGGTTTTTTTTCCCCCCCCCGAAATGCACCCTTACCTGTTTTCAGTTATATCTTATCACGGATTTCAGTCTCTGCATCTATATCCTCAATAAACCTGCAGATTTTTGGATAAGCTTGACACGTTTTGTTTCTGAAAGGGACATGCTTTATTTAAGATCAGAATGAAAAT
>JADBJO010002825.1:40000-65000 GCA_016801955.1 Conus betulinus | reverse complement strand
CGGCTGTAACGGTTTTTCTTCTTTATGTAATATCTCAGAAAGTACTTGGCCGATCTTTGTGAAAATTAGCAGGTATGTTCATTATGCGTCACGGATGATGCCTGATGTTTTAGTTTACATTATAGCCGTTACTAACGGCTGTAACGGCCTGTAACTGGTTTTCTGCTGCTTAATAGAATATATCAGAAAGTACTCGGCCGATCTTTCTGAAAAATTTGTAGGTATGTTCCTTATGGATCACGAATAATGCACGATGTTTCAGTTTACCGTTAGCGCCGTTACTAACGGCTGTAACAGCCTGTAACGGTTTTTGTTCTTTATGAAATATCTCAGAAAGCACTTGGCCGATTTTTAAGCGGTTTGGATGATCTTGTGACAAATCGGAGCCTCTTTCCATATTCAAGTGATGTAATGCTGAAAATCGATTAAACAACCGTTATAAACGTTATTTTTGTTGTTATTTCTTATCTATTGGTGGAATTTATTGAAATTTGGTGTATAGAAAGGTTATCACGCACAAATGGCACTTCTATATAGTGTTTCAAAATTTGACCGTTAAAAAAAAATCGTTATTCTTGACATATTGTCCGATTTGGATGAAATTTGGTATGTGCACAGGCTTTAGCCCAGTGAGGACTAAAATACCAGTTTCAAAAGTGTACATCGGTTATATAACAATTAAAATCGTTATTTTTACCGTTATTTTTCATATATTAGTGTATTTTAATGAAATTTGGTATATAGAAAGGTTATCAAACACAAATGGCACTTCCATATAGTGTTTCGAAATTTGACTGTTAACAACTGTTATTCTTGACATATTGTCCGATCTGGATGAAATGTGGTAGATGTATAGGCTTTAGCCCAGTGAGGATTAAGATACCAGATTCAAAAGTGTACATCGGTTAAATAACCGTTAAAACCGCTATTTTGCCGTTATTTCTTAAATATTGGTGGGTTTTAATATAATTTGGTTTATAGAAAGGTTATCACACTCAAATAGCACTTCCATATGGTGTTTCCAAATTTGACCGTTAAAAAAAACCGTTATTCTTGACATATTGTACGATTTGGATGAAATTTGGTAGGTACACAGGCTTCAGCTCGGTGAGGACTAAAATATCAGTTTCAAAAAGTGTAGGCCTACCTCAAAATTTAACGTAACGATACCGAACAAGATAAACTGGGAGTACGTTTATATGCTTTGCATCCTGTATTTTTTTGTTTTTGATTTTGTTGTTGTTGTTTGTTTGTTTTTAAAGAAAGCAAAGAAAGTGCAATAATATGAAATATTCAACTCCAAGCTACTACGGCAATGACCACGAAATGTGTGTGTGTGTGTGTGTGTGTGTGTGTGTGTGTGTGTGTGTGTGCGCGCGCGCGCGCGCGCGCGCGCGCGCGCGTGTGTGTGGTTTGTCTGGATGATATGTTAGGAGAGACGCCTGACACACACACAAAGGCAACTCAAACCGCATGAGAGCACAGACTCACCTTAGAACTCATATGACTCAGAAACTATCACAGCAAATAATATACTAACACACCAAGTAAGAGACCAACACGCTAAGTAATAAGTTGATAATCAAACAAAAATACCTGTTAAACGCTCAGCTTAATCACAGTGATCTTCGTCTGGCGATGTCTACAGCTCGTCTGACAGAAGCAGGACCAGAGAGGGAAGGCAAAGAAACACTACGTAAGCAGCAAACCATAGCCTAAACGTTCATAAACAGGCCAAGACATAACAGGCAGAAAAGGGGGCGGGTACGGGAGAGAGGAGGGGGGGGGGGGGGGGGGGGGGGGGGGGGGGGGGGGGGGGGGGGGGGGGGGGGGGGGGGGGGGGGGGGGGGGCGGTAACGCATGAACCGGCAGGAAGGCACAGAGAAGAGGCGGCACAGCGCAAAAGTTGTCTGCTCTATGGGGCTGTGGAATAGGAAGGGAGGAGAGGGTTGTGTACAGTGAGGAAACATAGGGGGTGGGGGGGGGGGGGGGGAATGAGGGTGAGCAGGGAATCGTTAATTTTTTTTTTTTTCTTAAAGAAAGCAAGAAACGTTCAATAATACGAAATATTCAACCACAGCTTACTTACTGCTGTATTGACCACAAAATGTGTGTGTGTGTGTGTGTGTGTGTGTGTGTGTGTGTGTGTGTGTGTGTGTGTGTGTGTGTGTGTGTGTGTGTGTCTTTCTGTTTGTCTGTGTGTGTGTGTGTGTGTGTGTGTGTGTGTGTGTGTGTGAGAGAGAGAGAGAGAGAGAGAGTGCGAGCGTGCATGCGTCCGTGCCTGCGCGCGCGCGTGTGTGCGTGTGCGTGCCTGCGCGCGCGCGTGTGTGTGTGTGTGTGTGTGTGTGTGTGTGTGTGTGTGTGTGTGTGTGTATGTATGTATGTGTGTGTGTGTGTGTGTGTGTGTGTGTGTGTGTGTGTGTGAGAGAGAGAGAGAGAGAGAGAGAGAGAGAGAGAGAGAGAGAGAGAGAGAGAGAGTAATATAAATGAAATAACATAGCATGTTCAAGGAACGCCGAATGGACCATGACAAATCTTCAAAAATCGCAGAGTGACAGCAATAACCTGAGAAAGTAATTGGCAAACTAACATTTACAAGAGGGGAGGGGGGGGAGGGTATGAGCGGAGAGGAGATGGAGGGAGGGGGGGGTGGGGGGGGGGGGGGAAGGGCCTCAACACATGCAGTCCAAGCATCACGTTTTTTTCTGTTCTTTATTTCTTGTTAGCTTTTCGTGTGTCACCTGTCTTTTAGTCATTGGGGTGGGGGGGGGTGGGGGAATGGGGGAATTCTCTCCCCCCCCCCCCCCCCCCCCCCCCCCCCCCTTCCTATTTGTTTTTTTTTTCTGTTCTTTCTCTTCTTTCTCATTCATTCTTTGATGGTGTGTACGACAGTGCCCTTAGCTGTGTGGGTTGGCTGCCAGTGCTCTCCAGGATGTGCTTCAGTGACTGCAAAATTTTTTTTTTCCCCTTGTGTTCTCTGTTCAAGTCACGCGACACTGTTTCCTGGTAACCTATCCATTCCAAAGAGACCCACACAATTCATGGCAGTATTTCGCAATTCTTTCTGATCAGGCGTGTCACATCTAGAAATGCCCATGGTAACCGGTCCCGTGTTCGGGGCGTTGCATCGCACTGGCCACTGTGTTTGACTGGTGGACAAAGTCGTTCATCAGTGAGGTCGGCCCGCTTGTTTCTTGGTGCCTCTTTTTTTTTTCCATCTCCAATATTGCATACTGCAGGTAAAGCCGCAAAGAAGATTTCGTGTTTAACATTTCCAAACGCGCATGTACATTTCTCCTCTTTCATTGGAAATGTAAAGCCTCGAGGCGTAGTCACGTGTTTACCAGCAGCATCGTTCATTGGATAAAGACACAAAATACAAGTAGGTCGTGAAATGAATTTATCGGCAAAATACCTTCAAAAAAAAATCTTTTTTAGTTTTTTTTTTTTTTTGTTTTTGTTTGAGCACATTAAAGAGAAGAAAAAAAAATCAGAGATGAATCACGCGAACGTGTGTGTTCAAAGTACATATTGTTCAGAAATGCTAGTATGTAATGTCCTTGTACCATCCACCTCAAAGTCAATAATACAGTGAAGCATTTTTAAAAAAAGCCATGCTGATAATCAAATAAACAAGCACAGTCGAATATATGACTAGTTAATTAGCAGTAGTCCTTACAGTCGAATTTCATGAATCCAAAACCTCAATGAAGAATGAATTTGAGAGCAATAAAAGGTTAAAGTATAGAGAAAGAAGAGGAAATCTTGACGGCAGGACTTCAAATAGGAGGAAAAAAGGGTCAAACTGACCTGCATGTGGTAGCTGGTCCTAAAAGGTGAGGTTGGATTTCCCGACGTTTCGGGCCCTAGGCCCTTCTTCCTAGGGAGAAAAGTAAGGAATGAAGAAGAGAAGAGAGAAAAACCAAGACAGAAGAAGTAAAACTAAAAAACAGTGAGAAGTAATCATGAGGAAAAGGCAAACAATAACAAGATGCAAAGCATATAAATGTACTCCCAGTTTATCCTGAATACACGTGAGATATTCCATAATGAGGAAAAACCGTCTTGTGCTGGTAATCATTTGTGATGGCTATGCTGGTAAACATTGGCCATCATCTGTGACCTATAATGAACGAACATATAAATTTTCAGAAAGATCGACAAAGTACTTTCTCTGAGATTTTCCATCAAGAAGAAAACCATTATGGGCCGTTAGTAACAGCTATAACGGTAAACTTAAACAATGGGCATCATCCGTGACCTATAATGAACATACCTACATATTTTTCAGAAATATCGGCCACACACTTTCTAAGATATTCCATAAAAAAGGAGAACGTTATTGGCCATTATAGCCGTTAGTAACGGCTATAACGGTAACTAAAACATCGGGCATCACCCACAATGAACATGCCTGCAAATTTTCACAAAGATCAGCCACGTACTTTCTGAGATATTCCACAAAGAAGAAAAACCTGCTTGTGACATAACCCTTGACAAACTCATCCGATCAGTCCCACTCAAACCCCAAACTGCATAACGGATTTCAAATCTATGCCCACTCTCCTCTCTCCCCCCCCCCCCACCCACTTATCTCCCAGAACGGCGTGAGCAACCTGACTTATACAATCTCTTACAAGAGAAAATTATGTCATGCAGCGCTCAGTGTCCTTCTTATCGGCCCATCTCCCTTCCCCTCTCAACCCTCCTCCACTCCCGCACAGGATGTCTGATGCCACAGGAAAATTTACATTGCATTGTAACAATTGCCCGTCTCAACCCCCCCACCCCCCCCCCACCCCCCCACCTCCCAGGGCTATATAAGTTAAGACAGCTACTCCCCTGGACTCAAATCCATCGGACCCTTACCCTCACTTTATGATGAAACAGTGAGAACCTGTCTATGAGTACCACTTTGGCTACTGCACTGGGTGTACGCAAGCGAAGTGGATGTGTAATGAAAGTATGCATTCAGAGTAACTTAGACAGCCCACTACTGTATTCCAACTTAAGCAGCTGCATGGAGTGTAAGCAAGTAAAGTAGGAGTGAGGAGGGCCCCTCCATTGTTGTGATTCAATGAGAACTAAAAATTAAGCCTATAGAACAGACGTACATATACTTACCTATGAGTAAGCATGTAAAATTGATGTGTGAAATTGCACTTAACATGTATCAGTTCTCTGTTGTTCAATCAATGTTGAATGTTTGAACTTCTCTCTTTCAGTTCTGTCTCTCAGAGCTACAAGTACTTTAAAAAGTACAGGCCCAAGGAAACTTATCATAGAGCCACTACAAAGTATTTTAACAAGACCCAGAACAAATGAAAATTTCTTTTGATGACTAGTACTGGAAAGTTGCTCCTTCCACCACTAGTAAGAGAGAGGGTGTAGGCGAAATGTTAAGATAATTCTCATCGAGAAATTATCCCAAGTCCTTCCCCTAGAGGACCCACCTACCACTCATCCACCTCTTGTCACACTGCTACTTTTCACAAAGATCGGCCGAGTACTTTCTGAGATATTCCATAAAGAAGAAAAACCATTACAGGCTGTTAGTAATGGCTATAATGGTGAACTAAAACATCAGGCATCATCCATGACCAATAATGAACATACCTACAAATTTTCAGAAAGATCGTCTGAGTACTGAGACATTCCATTAAAAAGAAGAACTAAATGGGCCATTATAGCCATTAGTAATGGCTTTAACAGTAAACTAAAACATCAGGTATCATTCATCGCCCATAATGAATATACCTACAAATCTTTAGAAAGATCGGCCAAGTACTTTCTGAGATATTCCATAAAGAAGAAAAACTGTTATGGGCAGTTATAGCCATTAGTAATGGCTATTACGGTAAACTAAAACATCAGGTGTCATCCATGACCCATAATGAACATACCTACAAATTTTCAGAAAGATTGACAAAGTGCTTTATGAGATATTCCATAAAGAAGAAAAACCGTTATGGGTCGTTATAGCCATTAGTAAAGGCTATAACGGTAAACTAAAACATCGGGCATCATTCGTGACCCATAATGAACATGCCTACAAACAGTCTGAGATAGAAGGTGCGAAAAGGGAGGGAGGGAGGCCATTAGTAACAGCTATAACGGTAAACTAAAACATAACATACCTGCTGATTTTCACAAAGATGGGCCAAGTACTATCTGAGATATTCCATAAAGAAGGAAAATCGTTACAGGCCGTTACAGCCATTAGTAACTGCTATGACGGTAAACTGAAACATCGGGCATTATCCGCGACCTATAATGAACATACCTGCTAATTTTCACAAAGATCGGCCAAGCACTTTCTAAGATATTCCATGAAGAAGAAAAAAACGTTTGCAGGCCGTTACAGCCATTAGTAACGGTTATAACGGTAAACTAAAACATCGGGCATCATTCATGACCCATAATGAATATGCCTACAAACAGTCTGAGATAGAAGGCGCGAAAGGGAGGGAGGGAGTGCCAGTATCTAAGGGGAGAATGCCTTAGGCTATGATCTCCACGTGAATCAGTTCTAGTTCCCTTTCTTCCTTAAAGGCCTTCTCATCTCTTTCCCCCAGTTCCTCTCTCTCTCTCTCTTCGCATTCTTATTTTTTTTCTTCCTCCTCCCGCGAATCCCGTCTTTATCTTCTTCCCCCCCCCCCTAAGAATTCTTTCCCTTTCTTCGTTCTCTACCCTACAGATTCTTTCTTTCATCCCTTCCTCCTCCCTGCAAATTCTTTCTTTCTTTTCTTTGTTCCTCTCTACGAATATTTTTCATCATCTTCCTCCTTGTGCGTCCACTCTAAATAAAGCAAGATGCAAAGCATATAAAGGTACTCCCAGTTTATCTTGAACCCGTTACCTTTTGGCGTACCCCAGGGCTCAGTATTGGGTCCTGTCCTATTCATTATGAATACAAAACCTCTCCATGCTCTTATCGAAAGACAGTCCGTCTCTAACTTGTCATATGCAGATGACACCCAACTTTACAGCTCTTGTCAGCCAGTGAAATAGATAAGAATATACAGAATAATGAATATGCAAAATTGTATTCGTCAGGTAAAATCTTGGATGACTGAACATAAATTAAAGTTAAATGATGATAAAACTGAGGCCTTCTCATTCACACTCGAAGAAATCCTTAAACTGTCCTAAACCATCCAATATTCATATGGAAACTTTGGTATTGCGCTCTCCCCTTTTCCACGTAACCTAGGATTTATTATATCTGATGACTTATCACTTGACAAGCACACATCGCACATTTGCAAATCAGCTTATGCAGCTCTATGCCAGATTAGTTCTATTCATCACTACCTCACAATAGCAGCAACAAAAACATTAGTCTGTGCCTTGTCCTCTCTAGACTTGGTTATTGCAACGCCCTTTTAGCGGGATGCCCTAAAAGATCTATAGACAAGCTACAAAAGGTGCAAAATTCAGCTGCAAGACTAGTATTTAAGGCTAAAAAAAAAAACAGAGATCATGTTACACCTTTGTTACAAACCCTACACTGGATGCCAATTGAAGCACGCATTCAGTATAAGTTATCTCTTCTTTGCCACGATTTCTTCTCAGTCTTCACCAGCTCATTTTTCCTATCTGCTGTCCATTTACTCACCATCCCGACCACTCCGTTCGTCTACAGATCATCTGACTTTGTGCATTCCGAGGACTCGCACTAGGACTTTTGGCGAACGATCTTTTTCATTTGCTGCCCCAAGACAATGGAATTCACTGCACAAATCTATCCACTATGTTCAGTCAAAATCATCTTTTAAAAAGGCATTAAAAACATATTTATTTCAATTGCATTATGATTCCAATTAAACACCCATCTTTATTAGTGTCCTTGTTTTTAAAACATTAGGTAATCAATCATTTTATATCTTGTAATATTGCTCTGTGTGTGTGTGTGTGTGTGTGTGTGTGTGTGTGTGTGTGTGTGTGTAACGGATTGTCCTTGTTGACATATCGTTTTACAAATGAGCTATAAAGCTTATATGTGTGAATTTTATTGTTCTAATTTGCTTGTTCATTTTAAATGCTTTACGTTATTGTTCATGGTGACATAAGCTTATATATTTCGTGTATGTTGTACCTTTTTATGTTGTCATGTAAAGCGCGGTGAGCGCGGTCCTAGACCGCGAAACTGCACTATACAAGTCCGCACATTATTATCATTATTATGAATACGCGAGGGGGGTGGGGGGTGGGGGGGGGGAGCTGAAAAACGTCACAATCAAATATGCGTCATAAGGTATGACGACATCAAACATGTGTCATAATGTATTTCATCACTCAGATATTCCATAAAGAAGAAAAACCGTTTTGGGCTGTTGTAGCCGTTAGTAACGGCTATTCTGGTAAAATACAACATCGGGCATCATTCGTGACCCATGATGAACATACCTACAAATTTTCAGGAAGATCGGCCCAGACAGACAGCTTTTCTTGGTTCCCATTGTAAAGTACTCCCTGTTCTATAAGAACTGAGAGTACAAAAAGGAATGATGATAACATACTGAGAAAGAGCTGCGAACTGGGGTGGGAACTAGTGGATTTAAACCCTTCGGGAGAAGAGGAGCAGTGCCTGAGGTAATGGTTCTGGGGGAAGTCTGTTAGCCATGCGCCAACTTGGGAGGTTGATGGACCCCGGGGATTGCCAGTGTAGAACCAACAGGCAAGTGCATAATCAGACCGATTTCATTCTGGCATCAGAACGTTTCAAGTCGAGCATTAACAAGGCACAGACAAGAACCTTCCCAGGCGCTGACACTGGAAGTGACCATGACCTTGTTCTGGCAACATTTAAGCTCAAACTCAAAGGGAAGCAATTCTCAAAGAGCCCTCGCATCCGCTTTAGCCTGGAGAAACTGAAAGACCTGGTTATAGCCGAGGTATTATTTAACGCCCAGGTAGGTGGAAAGTTTGCTGCCCTGAATCTTCTAGAAGACATGGATACACTTATCAACAACGTACATGAATGCCAGCGAAGAGCTCCTCGGAAGGGAAAGGAAGGGGGAAAAAAAAAAAAGAAGAAAAAAAAAAACCATGGATCACAGACGAAATCCTCGACCTGTGTGACATGAGACGTGAACTCAAGGCGAAAAGAATGAAAGTGATTTGGCAAGATGGCAATACCAGGAAGCTAACTGAGAGGTGAGAGAAGGAAGATGAAGGAGGCAGAAGAAAAACTGGATAAAGCAGGCCTACAGCACACTAAGAAGCCTCACTCAGTCAAGTCAAGCAAAAAAAACTGCCGTAATTGAGGACAAAGAAGGCAAACTCCTTGTCATCTTGGAAAGGTGAACAGAATATTGCACTGGCCTGTATAACTACCAGCTCCACCCAGACAGCTCCATATTGGAAAATGACGCTCTTGTCAGCTGAACGTGTATTTGGTCAAAATAGATTTGTAAAAATGGGTGAGAACCCCTTTAAAGTTATTGTTGTCATTTTTCTTGAAATGCTCCTTAGACTTCGGTTTATGACGCAAGGAAGCTTTGACGTCATTTTTGTTTCTGTTATCATTTCTTTTTCTTTCTTTTTTTTTTTTTTAATCACTTTCCAATATATTTCTGTTCTGCTTCTCTTCTGTGTAGTTCGTTTCTGCAGACAGAGCATCCTGAGGAGTTGTCGACGGTGTTACTTCTGCATAGGGGAGGTAGGGGAGAGCACTGTTTGTATTGCTATGCTACTTGAGTCCTTCGTAGATCTATCAATTTATTTGCTCTTCCAGACTCGCTACTTGATTGCACAGAGAGTTGATAGTGCCTTCGATCTTAGCGAAGTTCAATGTGGTACTCACGGAGTTGATGTTGTCTGTAGGATCATTGTGTTTGTGTTGGCCTAGACTCCAACCCATCCTTGACAACAGACTGAACGGCCTCCTCAACTCCGAATTACAGTTTGTCCCCTCGTCGTTTCCGTGTGTTTTGCTAGCACATCCTCAGTGCTTCCTTTGCACACAGAACCGGTATGCAACTCCTCCGGATCCTGGTTTCGTTTCCTTTCGTTTACTTTGGGCGAAACATAGCAGCATCCACAGCACTAAGCTATCGGTTGTTGTCTGCAGGCGCCATCATGTGTGTGTGTGTGTGTGTGTGTGTGTGTGTGTGTGTGTGTGTTTTGTTTTATTTTTGTACTCCCAGTTCTCATAGAACAGGGAGTACTTTGGCAACGAAGAAATGCTGTGTGTGTGTGTGTGTGTGTGTGTGTGTGTGTGTGTGTGTGTGCGTGGGTGTGTGCGTGTGTGTGTGTGTATGTGTGTGTGTGTGTGTGTGTGTGTGTGTGTGTGTGTGTGTGTGTGTGTGTGTGTGCCCGTGGTCAAAATGTGTTCCACACGCTCCAGACAAAACTACTGGGCCGATCTTTCTGAAAATTTGTAGGTATGTTCATATGGGCCACAGATGATTCCCGATGTTTTAGTTTACCACTATAGCCGCTACTAACGGCTGTAACGGCCTGTAACGGTTTTTCTTCTTTATGGAATATCTCAGAAAGTACTTGGCCGATCTCTCTGAAAATGTGTAGGTATGTTCATTATGGGTCAGGAATAATAAACAAAGTTAGTTTACCGTTATAGCCGTCACTAACGGCTGTAACGGCCTGTAACGGTTTTTCTTCTTTATGGCATATCTCAGATAATACGAGGCCGATCTTTGTAAAAATTAGCAGGCATGTTCATTATGGGGCACGGATGATGCTTGATGTTTTAGCTTGCCCAGTTATAGCCGTTATTAACGGCTGTAACGGTCTGCAACGGTTTTTCTTCTTTATGGAATATCTCAGACAGTACGTGGCCGATCTTTCTGAAGATTTGTAGGTATGTTGATTATGGGTCACGAATAATGCCCAATGTTTTAATCTACCGTTGTAGCTGTTACTAACGGCTGTAACTGTTTTCCTTCTTTATGGAATATCTCCGAAAGTACTTGGCCTATCTTTGTGAAAATTAGCAGGTATGTTTTATTATGCGTCACGAATGATGACTGATGTTTTAGTTTACCCCGTTATAACGGCTGTAACGGCTGTAACGGTTTTTCTTCTTTATGGAATATCTCAGAAAGTACTTGGCCGATCTTTCCGAAAATTTGTAGATATGTTGATTATGGGTCACGAATAATGCCCAATGTTTTGGTTTACCGTGAGGGCCGTTACTAACGGCTGTAACGGTTTTTTCTCTTTTATGGAATATCTCAGAAAGTACGTGGCCGATCTTTCTGAAGATTTGAAGGTATGTTGCTTATGGGTCACGAATAATACCCAATGTTTTAGTCTACCGTTGTAGCCGTTACTAACGGCTGTAAGGGCCTGTAACGGTTTTTCTTCTTTATGGAATATCTCCGAAAGTACTTGGCCTTTCTTTGTGAAAATTAGCAGGTATGTTTATTATGCGTCACGAATGATGACTGGTGTTTTAGTTTACCCCGTTATAACGGCTGTAACGGCCTGTAACGGTTTTTCTTCTTTGTGGAATATCTCAGAAAGAACTTGGCCGATCTTTCTGAAAATTTGTAGGTATGTTGATTATGGGTCACGAATAATGCCCGATGGGAACCATCCAGCCTGCAGGCATCAGCACCAGAGTGATGGACCCTTGGTGGCCCTGGGCCCTCTTCTCTCTCTTTTCACTGTTCTCTGTCCCCCTGTAGCCCACCTTTAGGCACACACACACACACACACACACACACACACACACACACACACACACACACACTCTCTCTCTCTCTCTCTCTCTCTTCCCAAACTCCCTCTCCTCCCCCTCTCCCTCTCTCCCCTCCCCTCTTTTTTTTTCTCTTCCTCTTCCTCCCTGTCTCTCTGCCTCCCACTCTCCCTCCCTCCCTCTTTCTTTCTATCCTCCTATTTCACACACACACACACACACACACACACACACACACACACACACACACACACACACACACACTGTTACACCTTTTCATCTTTAGGTAAACCACAACCTTCCTTTTCCCCTCTCTCTTATACAGCATCAACCCCCCTCTGCCTCCCCCCCCCCCCCCCCCCTTTTTTTTTTTTTTTTTTAAATTTTTAAAAAATTTACAGCAACTGTTCAACCATCCCTTTCTCCTGTAAATAATCCTCATCTTTTTTGTACTCTGAGTTCTTATAGAACAGGGGGTACTTTACAATGGGAACGAACAAATGCTGTGTGTGTGTGTGTGTATATGTGTGTGTGTGTGTGTGTGTGTGTGTGTGTGTGTGTGTGTGTGTGTGTGTGTGTGTGTGTGTGTGTGTGTGTGTGTGTGTGTGTATATGTGTGTGTGTGTGTGTGTGTGTGTGTGTGTGTGTGTGTGTGTGTGTGTGTGTGTGTGTGTGTGTGTGTGTGTGTATGTGTGTGTGTGTGTGTGTGTGTGTGTGTGTGTGTGTGTGTGTGTGTGTGTGTGTCCGCCAGTGGTCAAAACGTGTTCCACTCGCACTGGGCCAATGTTTCTGAAAATGTGTAGGTATGTTTATTATGGGTCACGGATGATGCCCGATGTTTTAGTTTACCGTAATAGCCGTTACTAACGGCAGTAATGGCCTATAACCGTTTTTCTTCTTTATGAAATATCTCAGAAAGTACTTTGCCGATCTTTGTGAAAAGTAGCAGGTATGTTCATCATGGGTCACGGATGATGCCCGATGTTTTAGTTTACCGTTATAGCCGTTGCTAGCGGCTGTAACGGCCTGTAATCGTTTTCCTTCTTTATGAATAGCTCAGAAAGTACTCCGCCGATCGTTGTGAAAATTAGGAGGTATGTTCACCATGGGTTACGGATGATGCCTGATGTTTTAGTTTACCGTTATAGCCGTTACTAATGGCTAAATGGTAAACTAGCCGTTAGTAACGGCTATAACGGTAAACTAAAACATCAGGCATCATCCGTTAGTAACGGCTATAACGACCCGTAACGGTTTTTCTTCTTTATGGAATATCTTAGAAAGCACTTTGTCGATCATTCTGAAAATTTGTAGGTATGTTCATTATGGGTCACGGATGATACCCTATGTTTTAGTTTACTGTAATAGCCGTTACTAACGGCTATAACTGCCCATAATGTTTTTTTCTTCTTTATGGATATCTCAGAAAGTACTTGGCCGATCTTTCTGAAAGTTTGTAGGTATATTCATTATGGATGATGCCTGACGTTTTAGTGTACCGTTATAGCCGTTACTAATGGCTATAATGGCCCATTGGTTCTTCTTTTTAATGAAATATCTCAGAAAGTACTTGGCCAATCTTTCTGAAAATTTGTAGATATGTTTGTTATTGGTCACGGATGATGCTCGGTGTTTTAGTTTACCGTTATAGCCATTACTAATGGCCTGTAATGGTTTTTCTTCTTCATGGAATATCTCAGAAAGTACTTGACCGATCTTTGTGAAAAGTACAGTGTGACGAGAGGTGGATGAGAGGTAGGTGGGTCCTCTAGGGGAAGGACTTGGGATGATTTCTCGATGAGAATTATATTAACATTTCACCTACACCCTTTCTCTTAATAGTGGTGGAAGGAGCAACTTTCCCGGTACTAGTCATCGGAAGAAATGTTCATTTGTTCGGGTCTTGTTAAAATACTTTGTAGTGGCTCTAAGATAAGTTTCCTCAGGCCTGTACTTTTTAAAGTACTTGTAGCTCCGAGAGACAGAACTGAGGAGGAGAGAAGTTCAAACATTCAACATTGATTGAACAACAGAACTGACACATGTTAAGCGCAATTTCACACATCAACTTTACTTGCTTACTCACAGGTAAGTATATGTATGTCTGTTCTATAGGCTTAATTAAAAAATGGAGCGACTGATGGCGGAGAACGAAGCAAAATTTAGAAAAAGAGGGGTTAGTTACCGCCAAGGACATTGACAAACAAACCACAGGACAAGACACGATGCATTTCGACCACTTGGGTATTCAGGCAAAAAAAAAAAAAAAACCCAAAAAACAGATCACATTAGCATTTAGGACAGTACAAAGAACGAACGAAAAGAGACTTATCTGGTGTCCGTGTGGTGTGAAGAATGGCCGCCAGAAGGAAATGACAGAGGGGATTATGGGAGATGAAAAAGGGGGGAGGGGGGGCGTGGAGGGAGGGGAGGTGTGAGGCGATGGGGTTGTGTGGTTAGTTTAGTGGGGTGGTGTGATACATGCGACGGCTGTGGTTAAGATGGATTGATAATAATGCTAACGGGGGGAGGGGGGGGGGGGGGGGGGGGGGGGGGGCCTGATATATATATATATATATATATATATATTGAAGGGATAGTAATGATAATAATGATAGTGCTAGTAATTATAATAAATAAGAATAATAATAAAATGAGAGTAACTGTAATTTAAAAAAAATTAAATGAATGAAATAGAAAAATGATTTCGCTGGGTGATGAAGGAGGTGGTAGTGGTTATGTGTGGGTAGTTTTGAAAGGCGTTAGGTTATGTTAATAAGGGAGGGAAGGGGGTGGAAGATTAATGGGTGGTAAGGTATAATTGGGGTGGAGGGGGGGGGGGTGGGGAAGAGGAAAAAAAAAGTGTGGGGGGGGGAGGAGGGTAATGTGTGTCGGGGGGGGAGGGGGGGGGGGGGGGAGGGGGGCAAGAGAAGGAGAGCTCATATATCTCTGTCAGGTACTGGGGGTCCCGACGGTCCGAACCACAGGGAGAGTGGAGTCAGGCACCCACACCACACTCACCACAAAACACAAGGACCCAGGACATACACTCAAAGACAATATTTATTGCACATTACAACACACTCACACTGCACACACACACACACACGAAGTGGGGGTGGGAACACTGGCAGAAGAGAGAGAAGACAGACAGAAGGGCTGGACAAAGGAGGGAAAAGAAGAGCGAGATACAGAGAGATTAATTACGAGATAGAGGCCACAGAAAATATTAATGAAAGAAAACAATGTTATCCCCCCCCCCCCACCCCCGTCCCAGGATGCCCCAAATTACACCTCTATTTTCCCATAGAAAGAAAAGAAATAGGGACAATCTAAATATATTCACACCACAGGGCCTGAATTTTCAGGAAAGGTAAAAAATAAATAAAATAAAGGGGGGAAAAAATGCAGAGGAGACAGAGGGACCTGGACCACTACCACGCCACTCAGACACTTCCCACAACTAACACACTCATCTTGTGTCAGCGAAGTCCAATGTCTTGATGGAAGTCGGGACTGAATCCCAGCCGGCAGTGGAAGCACACCACGCCCCTCCCGCCGTCGTCCTCAGCTCTTCTCCCCAGCACCGCGGCCAAGGAGGTAGGCCCAAAAGTTCCGAGGATACAGCCAGACCGCGAACCGACAGAGAAACAACCAAGCAAGCCCTAAGGCTGGGGTCAGTACCATGCTTGGAATATGATTTCAGTTTGGTCAGTGTCAGAGGGTTGTGGTCAGTTGGTCGAGGCCAAAGAAAAGAAGAGAGTAAATGGGAGATAAGAGGGAGGAAGCAGCAGATAGACAGAAGAATGAAAAGCAGGAACATGAGGTCCGTCCGATAAAGAAAGTGTAAGTGTCCATCGAAAAATAAGATACTGAGGTAAAGAAAAGAGGGCTTGTATTGGTTAAGTCATGTCACACATGATACAGGCCCTAATCTCAATTAGCAACTAAATGTTAACGAAGACCTAATAAATTTGTCATGAGACAACCTTCCGTAATATTTATCCATCTATTTCAATCCAAAACTGACATAGGTAGAACATTTTAGAAAGATAGAATTATGCATCGACAGGTAATTGAGCAACCACTGGTAGACTTTTCTTTAAATAAAAAAAAAAACCTAAATACTTCGAACCGTCACCCGTAAGCATTTTTGCTCTTTTATACATGAAATGAATTATGTTATAATAAACACTCACCCGCAAGCGTGCACACAAATATTTATGCATTAAACGAAGGATGAAAACACGGGGAGGAGAAAACTGGAAGAGAGGGTGGATGAGTGCCCCACACTCACTCCCGGTAAATTTTGCCCTAAACCAACCACACCGCGGTTCGCCTCATGAGTCAAAATTTACTCTCCAACAAAATAAAGCTTAGGCTCTTAGCCTCCACCAAAAAAAAAAATAATAATAATAATATTGTACAATTATGAAGTACGACAGACACTAAATTTTAATGAAAGCTTATTCTTTTGCTCCATGCATGAGCCATACTCGACCGGCAAAAATCTCGAACTCGCAAGATTTTCAGCAGGACAACTAAAACAAACCCTGCACAAGAAGCAGAGACGAAAACCGCCGGTAGCTTACGCTAGACTTTTTGAGAGAAACTGACAATATAATAGAATTATGACCTTCACCTTAGAATTGAATAAATGATTAATTTACACGAACCGTGGGAAAAGTACGCGAAGAAGACTATCTCAAGGAACAAAACGTCACCTACCAACAGGCTTGTGAAAAGCTAGCCGTGTGCTACGCTCCGTTCACTGAAGAACTAGCGTCTCCAACACCGGCGGCCTCCCAACTCTTCTGAGAGGAAAACAATGGTCGTGAGACCACAGCCACAGCCCTGGTCAGCAGGAAGAGAGCTCCCAAGTCGCCCAACCATTCAAACCCCTATGTCCAATCCAACGAAGGATAGCACTCCGGGGTGAGGAAAAGATTCCAACGAAGAAATCAAAACAGCAATGCAGCTGAACCCGAAAATGCTGCCAGGGAGAAGATACGACTTCGACGCGAGGCTGGACTTTCTCAAAGTACCAAGGGACGACACCGCGACAAAAAAACGTCAGCTTCGATTCTAGGGCGAGTAGACACGAGAATCTTAAAAAAAAAAAAAAAAAAAAAAAAAAAAAAAACGCCCTGAGGCATGCGTGTCAGACCTGACACAGCGAGACCTCGCTAAAACACGTGGACAGTTGCAGGTAGTAGGAGGGAGGATGATGAAAACAGATTATATAGAGGGGAGGATGGAGGAAAGGCTGTACTGGAAATCAGAAATAACGAAAACAGGACCCGAAAACATATTGCTGGTGTTTCTGTCGTAGGATGGGAAATAAAGACGAACAGGAAGGATCTCCCCACCTGAATATTACCCCTGGACAAAAACCTGCTCGTGACAATGTCCATCCACTATGAGGTGGGGGGTGGGTGTGGGAGGTTTCATACAAATAGTGCTGTTGAAAAAGTAAACAGTGCTGTGGGATGATGTTATATTGTATCAGGTGAAATAATGTGTTGGCATTAATATGCTGATGTTGGTTGAGAAAAGATAGCAATGCTCAATGAGAAACAGGTATTACGTGTTACACACACACACACACACACACACACACACACACACACACACACACACACACACACTAAAAAAATGGGGGCGGGGGACCACATGTAAACATTATTCTGGGTGAGTTATGATGATGATGAGACTAACTGTGGAAAGCTGTCACACACACACACACACACACACACACACACACACACACACACACACACACACACACATATATATATATATATATATATATATATATATATATGTATGCATATGCACTCAAAAAAATCTTTCATTAATCAATCACTGATGGGTGATGATCAAGTGAGATCAACAGCACCATGGGAAGGTCTTCTTCTCCCTTCACTTAGGCAGGAATCCTGGAGGTACTGGAAAAGGCTGCTGCATGGTGAAGGCCCTCTAGTTGCCAGTAAAGTTTTTCACCCATTGGTGTGTTGCCAGGCTGGGTTTCCACTTGTAGTGCCGTGGGGAATGTTCCGCTGTCACTGGGGCAGCATGGATAAACTGAAGACTTGCCAGTGTGGAATATTGTGGAGATGTGATGTCACAGTCTGGAGCGCCCTGTTCTCAGTCTCACAATGATGGTCTTCTTCTTTGCTTACTTAGGTAGGAATCCTGGAGGTACTGATGGAGGCTGCTGTATGGTGAAGACCCTCCAGTGGTCAGTGAGGTCTTGCACTCATTGGTGAGTTGACAGGATAGGTTTCTAGTTTAGGTTTTAGCTGGAATGTTCCGCTGTCTCTGGGGGCTGTACTGCAGTGATAGTTTGATTTCTCACAGGTGTGGAATATAGTGGACCTGTGATGTTAAAGTCTGGAGAGGCCTATCTTGAGTCTCACAATGTTCACTTGGTCTGATCTGGGCATCCGGTAGTATGCATCCCTCTCGTTGAAGTCTTGGTGCTGCTCAAGTCATCCTCTTATTTGTCTCCTTGGAAATACTTCTGATTTATTCCAAGGAGGCTACCTTTTACAGTTGGGGCTGCTGTCCCTCCTTCCTTTGTCAATTGGTCAGCTCTTCATTTCCATATATAGTGCAGTATGAAGGTGTTCACTGGATGGGAGTATTTTTTCAATGACTGATAAATGGTAATCATTTTAGATCAGAAGTACCATAGGATGATGATTATTGTTATATAAGTGGAAAAATGTAGTGGTGATGGTGCAATGATGCAAGTTGGGGGTATAAAGGAAAATATCAATGACCTGTGGGTGATGCTCATTGACATGGGTGAGAGCAATAGTACTGTAGGATGATGGTCATTGTGGTAAGTGGAATATAAGGGTGGCATTAGTATAATGTTGCAGGTTGAGAAAGAGGGTGGAGGGGGGTAAGGGTAGATGACTGATGGGCGATGATCATGGATCATTTGAGATAAACAGTACTGTAGGATGATGATACTTGTTGTATAAGTGGGATAATTTTGTGCCGCTGGTGTAAAATGCCGGTCGGGGAGTGGGGGAGGTGTTCAAAGATGGTTGGATGATGATCATGGTCAAGGTGTAGGTATGATCCACAATGGTGTAGGATGATGGTGATTTTTGTAAAAGGAGTAGGGTAGTGTACTGGCAAGTATGATAATTCCAATGGGGAATAAAGGAAATGATCAATGACTGATGGATGTTGATCACTGAGATGAGATCTACAGTACTATAAGGTGGTGACCATTGTCATAAGTGAAATAATGTGGTGGCATTGATGTAGTAATGCCAGTAGGGGGTGGATAAAAAAAAGGGGGGGGGGGGGGGGGGTAATAAAAAATTGATGATTCATGGATAATTGGTCACTGTCTTAAGTGGGACAAACAGTGATATAGGATGATGATCATTGCTATAGGTGAAATAGCATGATGCCAGTTGAGTTAAAAAAAAAAAAAAAAAGCTGGGGGGGAGGGGTGGGGGGGTGGGGCAAGGGAGGGGCAATGATCAATGACTGATTGATGGTGATGGTTGTCACACGTGAAATCATCACCGTCTCACACACGCACACGTATGCATGATACACACACACACACACACACACACACACTGGTACATATGTACAAAGGCACATACACACACATATATGCACACATAGACATATGCACACATAGACATAAAAAAAAAAAAAAAAAAAAGGGGGGGATTGGCAAACACAGGACATCTATGAGTGGTGGTAATAATGATAGTGGTCATATATAGGAATCTGTGAAAAAAACAAAAACAAAAACAAACATCATCATACCCCCCCCCCCCCCCCCCCCTCCCCCCGACAAACTCATGTACATACATCTAAGCATACCTATATGGAGAGGGGAGAGACACAAGCCCCTTAGTATACTTGTACACAGAGGGGTGGGGTGGGGAACATAATGTGGACAAAGGAAAGGAAGTGGTCAGTGGGAAAAAAAAATTAGTTAGGCTTAATTTTAGTTCTCATTGAATCACAACAATGAAGGGCTGTTCCTCACTCCTACTTTACTTGCTTACACTCCATGCGGCCGCTTAAGGTGGAATACAGTAGTGGGCCTGTCTAAGTTACTCTGAATGCATACTTTTATTGCACATCCTCTTCGCTTGCATACGCCCAGTGCAGTGGTACTCATAGACAGGTTCTCACTGTTTCATCATAAAGTGAGGGTAAGGGTCTGAGGGATTTGAGCAGCTATCTTAACTTATATGGCGCTGGGAAGGGTGTGTGTGTGTGTGTGGGGGGGGGGGGGGGGGGGGGGGGGGGGGGGGGGGGTGAGACGGGCAATTGTTACAATGCGATGCAAATATCCTGCAGCATCAGACACCCCTGCGGGAGTGAAGGAGGGTTTAGAGGGTAAGGGAGGTGGGCCGATAAGAACGACGCAGAGCGCGGCATGACGTAATTTTCTCTTGTAAGACATCGTGTAAGTTGAATTGCTTACGCCGTTCTAAGAGAGATAAAGTGGAGGCGGGGGGGGGGGGGGGGGGGGGGGGGGGGGGGGGGGGGGGGAGAGAGAGGGGAAAGTGGGCACACTTTGGAAATCTATTATGCGGTTTGGGGTTTGAGTGGGACCGATCGGACGAGTTTGTCCAGGGTTTTGTTACAAGCAGGTTTTTCTTCTTTGTGGAATATCTCAGAAAGTACTTGGCTGATCTTTCTGAAAATTTGTAGGTATGCTCATAATGGGTCACAGATGATGCCCGATGTTTTAGTTTACCGTTATACCATTACCAACGGCTGTAACGGCCTGTAATGGTTTTTCTTCTTTTTATGTATATCTCTGAAAGTACTGGCCGATCTATGTGAAAATTACCAGGTAAGTTCATATGGGTCACGGATGATGGCCGATGTCTTAATTCACCCCGTTATAGCCGTTACTAACGGCTCTAACAGCCTGTAACGGTTTTTTTTCTTCTTTATGGAATATCTCAGAACGTACCCGGCCGATCTTTCTGAAAAGTTGTAGGTATGTTCATTATGGGTCACGAATAATGCCTGATGTTTTAGTTTACCGTTATAGCCGTTACTAACGGCTGTAACGGCCTGTAACAGTATTTCTTTGTTATGGAATATATCCAAAAGTAGTTAGCTGATCTTTCTGAAAATTTTGCAGGTATGTTCATTACGGGTCAGGAATAATGCCTGATGTTTTAGTTTACCGTTATAGACATTACTAACGGCTGTAACGGCCTATAACAGTTTTTCTTTTTTTATGGAATATCTCAGAAAGTACTTGGCCGATCTTTGTGAAAATTAGCACATATGTTTATTATGGGTCACAGATGATGCCCTATGTTTTAGTTTACCGTTATAGCCGTTACTAACGGCTGTAACGGCCTGTAATGGTTTTTTCTTCTTTATGGAATATCTCTGAAAGTACGTGGCCAATCTTTTTGAAAATTAGCAGGTATGTTCATTATGGATCAAAGATGATGCCTGATGTTTTAGTTTACCCCGTTATGGCCGTTACTAACGGCTGTAACGGCTGTAACGGTTTTTCTTTTTTATGGAATATCTCAGAACGTACTTGGCCGATCTTTCTGAAAACTTGTAGGTATGTTCATTAAGGGTCACGAATAATGCCCTATGTTTTAGTTTACCTTTGTAGCCGTTACTAACGGCTGTATCGGCCTGTAACAGTTTTTTCTTCTTCTTTGTGGAATATCTCAGAAAGTACTTGGCCGATCTTTGTGAAAATTGGCAGGTATGTTCATTATGGGTCAGGGATGATGCCCGATGCTTTAATTTACCCCGTTATGGCCATTACTATTGGCTGTAACGGCCTGTAACTGTTTTTTCTTCTTTATGGAATATCTCAGAAAGTACTTGGCCGATCTTTCTGAAAATTTGTAGGTTTATTCATTATGGGTCGCGAATAACACCTGATGTTTTGATTTACCGTCAAAGCCGTTACTAACGGCTGTAACGCCCTGTACCGGTTTTTCTTCGTTATGGAATATCTCCGAAAGTACTGAGCCGATCTTTGTGAAAAATAGCAGGTGTGTTCATTATTGTTCACGGATGATGCCCGATGTTTTAGTTTACACCGTTGTAGCCGTTACTAACGGATGTAATGGCCTGTAACGGTTTTCCTTCTTCTTATAGAATATCTCAGAAAGTACTTGGCCGATCTTTCTGAAAATTTGTAGGTATGTTCATTATGGGTCACGAATAATGCCCGATGTTTTAGTTACCGTTATATCCGTTACTGACGGCTGTAATGGCCTGTAACAATTTTTATTCTTTATGGAATATCTCAGAAAGTACTTGGCCGATCTTTCTGAAAATTAGCGGGTATGTTAACTATGGATTACGGATGATGCCCGACGTTTTAGTTTACCGTTATAGCCGTTACTAAGGGCTATAACGGATTGTAACGGTTTTTCTTCTTTATGGAATATCTCCGAAAGTACTTTGCTGATCTTTCTGAAAATTTGTAGATATTTGTTTTTTTATGGTTCACGGATCATGCCCGATGTTTTCGTTTACCGTTATAGCCATTACTAATGGCTATAAAGATCCATTACGGTTTTTCTTTTTATGGAATATCTCCGAAAGTGCATGGCCGATCTTTCTGAAAATTTGTAGGTATGTTCATGATGGGTCACGAATGATGCCCAATGTTTTAGTTTACCGTTATGGCCGTTACTAACGGCTGAGCAAAAAAAAATCCATCCAGAAAGTACAACTGCATATAGTTTCAGTTACTAAAGTCACTGACACCAGGTTGGCAAAAGAAACTAGCTAGCACGTACATGTCAACACCCGCACTTAGCACACGATCAAAAGAAGATAAGTAGTTTCTCGTTCTTCGTTTTCACTGTCCTAAATGTTATTTGTTTTTGCCTGAAGAAGACTCAAGAGGTCGAAATGCATTGTGTCTTGTCCTGTACTTTTTGTCTATGTCCTTGGCGGTAGCTATCCCCTCTATTTCTAAATTTCTCTTTAATAATTGCAAGCGACTGGGCAATCTATATTTTTTTCCAATGTAACTGTCTTCATTTACAAAATCATGAATAAGCTGACACCATTTCATCTTCACACATAATTTTTCCTGAAAGTAAAGTTCGTAATAACAATACAGTTCTCACACCTTACCCCAGTACCTATCTGTTTATGCCATCTCTTCCTTACTGTGGCAGTAGTAAATATGAAATGAAATGCATGATGCCTTAAAATACAAATCCAACCACGCACAACAACGATGGAATTCCCTATCCTGAAATAAGAAGTTGCATTGATTTGATTTCAGTTGATTTCAGTCACCATCAACAGTGATAACAGTTGCAAGCGTAACAACGACAGACGAGAGCCGACCCCTGTAGCACCGAAGACAAAATCCAGGATGGAACCAAGATCCTTCGAAAAGCACGGCGCTCAACTGCTGCATTACATCACTGCCTATTTGGAGAACATCCGGTCCCGACCAGTGTTACCGAATGTGAAGCCAGGGTTCCTACGCGAGCTGGTTCCTGACAGGGCTCCGGAGCTTCCCGAGCCCTGGGAAGACGTCTTTCAGGACATCGAACGGGTCATCATGCCCGGGGTGAGTCCATTTCATATGCAGCGTGAGTGAGTGTGTGTGTGTGTGTGTGTGTGTGTGTGTGTGTGTGTGTGTGTGTGTGTGTGTGTGTGTGTGTGTGTGTGTGTGTGTGTGTGTGTGTGTGTGTGTGTGTGTGTGTGTGTGTGTAGGGGGGGGGGGGGGGGGGGGGAGGTGCTTGTCCCAATCGCTTTTATTCTGGACAAAGGTCCAGGCTGGTTTTGATTCTGAAACTTGATCATATCCTTTGCGGAGAATGCGACGTTTACTGTGATGAACTATTGCGCAAAGACCTCCATTTTCGTAGGTCTGACTCACGTGGAGAATGGCAGTACAGTTGTTGTCCTGATGAGGGCACACTTGGTTAACAGCCAAGCTGGGCCATGCTACATCAGCCGTGCCAAGACTCCATGTCACCCGGAAAACACCAGTCTGCACCAGGTCCTCGAAGCAAAAAAAAAAAAAAAAAAAAAAAAAATCAAGTCTTCCAGCTTCAGAAGGAAGACATGCTGCAAGTTGCTGGTTCTACCCATCCTTTAAGGCTATGCTTTATATTGATCAAGAATATCTTGAGAGAAATAGGCTCGGGAATTAACATTTTAGATTGCTTCTTTACGTCTGATACGGGGAACATTTGATAATCCATAAGTTATGAAGTCGGTGTATATGTTGGCTTACAAATTTTCCTCACGCTTCTCAAACGCTGCAGAAATGATGATAACGCTGATGATGATAATGATAATGAGGAGGAGGAGGAGGAGGAGGAGGCGGAGGAGGAGCAGGAGCAATAGGGGGAGGAGCAGGACAACGGCGGGAGGTAATGATAATGATAATGAAGATGATAATGTTAATGATGATGACGATGATGATGACAATATCTAGAACCCCGGAACCCATTATGACACGCGGATACGTGGACCACCAATTATTTATTGACCATTATGATGATGACGATGACGACAACGACGACGACGACGACGATGACGTCGACGACAACAACGAAGACGGTTATTATGACGATGATGACAATGAAGACGAGCACCACGACAACGACGTTGACGACGATCACGATGTTAATGATGATGATGATGATGATGATGATGATGATGATGATGATGATGATGATGATGATGATGATGACGACGACGACGACGACGACGACGACGACGACGACGACGATTTCTAAAGCTCAAAGCCCAGTCTGACACACGGTCGGACGGACTGTTTTCCTTTGCAGATGCTGCACTTCCAGTCGCCCAAACGTTTCAGCGCCTGGACCCTCGCCTCTTCCTACCCGTCCATACTGGGCGACTCCCTGATCAACGCCACTGGTTCCCTAGGAATCACGTGGGTGAGTCAAGACCACTCACGGTTCGGGGTACGGGTCCGTCCTTAGTACCAGTAACATATGGGGGCCACAATGGCTTAGTTGATAGACCACCGGACTCGTGTTCCTGGTGATCCTAGGGTTGAGAGTTCGATTCTATGGCCAGACCGTTTCGGGACAGATGGATTTTTTTTTCCTTGGAGGTAAGTTAGCTCTGACTCCGTTTTCCTGAAAAGTGAAATCCCAGTACCAACTTTCCAACAAAGAAGGCTGGTTTGGCCGTTGTTATGGATGCCACGTACGCGAATAGCATGTAACTTCTAGTTCTATGGGAAAAAAAATTGAAAGAATAAATAGATTACTTACTGATATTCGACTGAATGACAGGAGCAACTGAGTAGTCCCGATGTGTGTTGCTTTTATTGCAGTAGCTACCG
>JADBJO010002825.1:32500-35000 GCA_016801955.1 Conus betulinus | reverse complement strand
CACGGTAACTGGGGGCCGGAATATAGCTCAGTGGTAGCGCGCGGCGGACTCGAAATCTTGGTGCTCCTAGGGTCGCGGGCCGTTTCGGTACAGGGGCATTTTCCCCTCGGAGTTAACATTGGTTCTGACTCCATTTCCCATACAGTCCTTCGAATGAGACTATAAACCGAGGTTCCGAGTGTGAACGCACGCATAACATCTTGCACACACGTCAAATCCCATTACCAACTTGACGGAAGAGAAGGCCAGTTTGGGCCGTTGGTATGATGACACGTTACATATAGCATGCACCTTTGCTGAAGTTAGAGTATGGCCGCCTTAATGGCGGGATAAAAAGGGTCATACACACAAAAAAAAACTTCACTCCCTTTGTTGGATAATTGGGTTAATCCTTACCTGTCTATACAGGGAGCGTCCGCAGGATTATAGCCTGCGCACGCAGAAAAAACTAACAAATAGGGTAGCTGTGTTACTGACCTTTCTCAGGTTAGTTGAAATTCTAAGCTTTCTTGGGCTAACTTACGAACCTCCCACAGGCTGAGTCGCTCGCCTTCCACTGACTGTGTTACTTTTGCCTTGGTGACTGACTTATTTTTCACAAGTCAGCTGAGTTACTCATTCTCTCAAAGGCTGAATGATCAATGTTTCACAGGCTAACTGAGCTACTTACCCTATACAGGTTAGCTGAGCTACACTATTTTTTTTTTTCACAGGATGACCTGCACACCCTTTCACAGGCTATGCTGTTCACCCTGTCACAGGAGAAGCGTGTTAGTGCAGTAGGCTGAATTAATAACCTTTCGCAGACTGAGTTAACTAGCAGGTCGCACGCGGAGTTTGCCGCCATTTTACGAGAGCTTATTGAGTTGCTAACCGTTGACAGGCTCACTGCTCTGTGGAGAAGGCGGGGATAATCGGGGGAGTGCGCAACCGCCCTCTTCCCACTGACGCTCTCTGTTTCTCTCTCTCTCTCTCTCTCTCTCTCTCTGCTTCTCTCTCTTTCTGTTCTCTCTCTCTCTCTCTCTCTCTCTCTCTCTCTCTCTCTATCTCTCTCTTTCTTTCTCTCTCTCCCTCTCTCTCTCTCGACCTTTTCTCTCTCTCTCTCTCTCTCTCTCTCTCTCTCTCTCTCTCTCTCTCTCTCTCTCTCTCTCTCTCTCTCTCTCTCTCTCTCTCTTCTCTCTCTCTCTCTCTCTCTCTCTCTCTCTCTCTCTCTCTCTCTCTGTATGTAATGTGAACATTATGAAATCTGTTTTTTAAGCATGCTCCTTTCGTTAAACGAGAGTCGTAGTCATTTCATGTTGGAGAATTTAAAAAAAATCTGGACAACGTTTTATGACTACATCTTTTTTCAAGCTCCTGCACCGAGAATCGTACGTGTCATTTCAGTGTTCTGCAACGTGTGGTACCACGTCCTCATGCGCCTTTGACAAACTCGAGGAGCTGGGGCCAATCTGTGAGTATGTCTTCGCCACATGTGATCTTTTACTTATTTTCTGTTGCTTCTTTCTTCATATCGGAAATGTTCGTATTCAGCCTGAAGGAAGGTACAAAGGCAAACTATTCTGAATAAATGTTAACTCGCTTTGCACTTTTTTTTTTTTCGTTTGTTTTTGGCTGCTGTGTGCTCCAATATCAGTTGAGGGTTAGGGGCCAGTTTCAACTTTTTTTTTTTTTCTAAATGGAGAAAATGTCCGTGTTTCCTCTGCATACACTTTATTTATATGTGTGCTAGATTATTCAATACGTTATACGTGTGCTAGATGATTCAATACGTCAGACACCAAGCCCCTTTCTGTCTTTGAGACAAACCCATACTTTGTGCTGCATTGTTTAGGAACACGGTTCTGAATGAAGTACGTAACAGGTTGCGTAAAGGCTTCACTCAGAACTGTAATATGCATCAGAGTGTTCCAAGAGCTGTGATTGGGGAGACCAGGCTCAGCCAGTCCTCTTCAACACCCTGATTGGTCGCTATGTGCACAAGTGTAGGGAGCTGCTAGGACACTCGGAGAAAACGGTTAGAAGGAGATTTTACATGGCCGTAGCAGCAGCGCAATTCTAGGCTGTCCAGAGTGATAAGGCTACAGATCCTGCCGGAGTCTCCCTGTCAGCACACGACCTCCTGGAAGCTAGTACTCTCTGGTGGAGTCCATTCAGGAGCAAACAGAAGTGTGGTGCGGCAACATCCTCGAGGACACAAACACCGAGGCGGGACTGGCCATCTGTCCAGTCCCCACCGACGCACCACCTCTACCCACGCCAGGACTTCACCACAGCCAGGAACGGCCAGGAGGATCCGTCCTGCTGACAGAGGATCAAGACCCGAAGAGCTCCTCCTGAGAGCAAACGAAAGCCCTTCTAGTTCACCCAGCTGAGAACATCACGGTGTTTTTGACGTCAGCAAGCACCGTGACGTTATTTTCCCAGTCGCTGCGGAACCCCGAATAGGGTCAAATCCGGAGGGCCCGGTCAAGCCTGAAGTTGAACATGTGGACCACGA
>JADBJO010002825.1:5000-22500 GCA_016801955.1 Conus betulinus | reverse complement strand
TTCTCTACAGCTTTTGCAAAAAATCACACATCTACTGTGGTGTTCAGAACATACGCTTTGAGTGCTAGTACGATAGTATTTATAGAGCGTTTATAGCAGCTTGGTAGATGATTTGGAAATTAAAGATTTAAGATAATCAATATGGACTCAATTTCGCATTTCTAAGACAATCAATAAGGACTCAATTTCCATTAATTCTAAGACAATCAAAACGGACTAAATTTCCCATTTCTAAGATAATAAATAAGGGCTAATTTCCCATTTCTAAGATAATAAGGACTTATTTTCGCATTTCTGAGATAATCAATAAGGACTCAATTTCCCATTTCCATGGTTTTCCCAGGATGTGAAGATGGCACACGAGTTTTGAGGCTTTGGTGAGGAGTGACGAGAAGTTTTGAGATCTCTGCTGAAGTCATCATGGGGCTCATCTGCTTCCGGTTGAAGGTTTGTTCACGTCTCATTTTCACATGGATCGCCATCGACATTTTCTTCATGTAACTGCCTTAGGTCTGTCAAGATCAATCGTTAACAGCATTGTGCCTCTCTGTCATTGCCATTATTATCCTTATCATTATCGTCGTCATAGTTATCATCATCTTATTTTACCCATCATCATCATCATCATGTATGTTCAATCATCATCATTGTTGAAATATTCTCCAAGTAAGTTTTGGATTCTGAGTCTCTAACTACTTTTCTAATGTCGAATCCAGAATCCAGAAACCTATATTCTTAATCATCATTGTTATCAATTTCACCATTAATACCATTAGTCTTACCACTATCATCATCATCGTCGTCATTTAAAACACTATCAGTGTAATCTGTGTATTAATATTAAATCGTTGGATATTGTGGTAAGTTAATAATAGAGTTTTCACCACAATAGATATAAGCCACCTTCACTCCCAATTTCCTCTTTGACAAACAAAAAAAAAAAAAAAGGAAAAAAACAACTGTCACTGGTAGCAAATAGCTATCACAGGACAGAGAGAAAGTCACTCTTTTGGCACATCATGGCAGAGAGACACTCAAAACAGCTTGCTATACCGCAGTTTCAATACAACTTGACAGTGTGCCTTACTTCCTAAGATCTCTCTTCCCACTTGTTTCTTTTGGAATAGCAGTTTCTTTTGGAACAGCAGTTTACTGGAACTGCAGTTTCTTTTGGAATAGCAGTTTCTTTGGGAATAGCACTTCCTTTTGGAATAGCAGTTTTTCTTTTGGAATAGCAGTTCCTTTCGGAACAGCAGTTTCTTTTGGAATACAGTCTCTTTTGGAACAGCACTTCTTTTGGAATAAGTTTCTTTTGGAAATAGCAGTTTCTTTTGGAATAACAGTTTCTTTTGGAATAGCAGTTTCTTTAAGCAAAAATACAAACGTTTTCCAGGAATCCTGAGCCCTGTGAGCTGAACCTGTTTGACGTGGTGGTGTGAACTTTGAATAGGTTCAATGTTGTGAGAGAAATCCTCATTCGATAGTGTGCACCTATACGATTACCTTTACACACCCTGATCAAAAAGAGGAGATGAGATAACTACATGAGAATCCGAGAGGCCTTGTATTGAGCATACGGCGTGCCATTCGCGTCACAGGTACACAATGAGTTCACAACAAATAAAGGGAAAAAATATCAAAGAAACAACAACAAAAAATTCGAAGTGGATTCTTGACACGGCGCAAAACGTGTCAGGTGCAAAATGGTACATATTTAACGCCTGTATACAGCGGGCATGAAGCAACAAAGTGGCCAGTTTCAGACCTTTGTTCAAGCTCTGGATACTGAAGGAGGGATGGAGTGAGGAGAAGGGAATGGGGAGCCGTTAGGCGCCCATTGCAAGTTACCAAAAATTCATATGAATTTGCATGGCTATCCAAAACCAAACCACGATCAATACGTATGGGGGAAACACAATGCACACGAACATAATGAACACAAAATAGTGTCAGTCCAATAGCAGTGGAAAATGTATTCATTGAAGAGAAGTAAGCCTTCATAAAGTAACAGAAAGGCAGGCATAACCAGAGAATGATGGGAAAATAAATGTTTATTAACTTGATGAACTGAATTTGACGCTGATGGCTTGTATTACAAAGAACGCAGTTCGTGTTTCATTGGTTACACACATCTGCTCACTTTTGTTAAATAACTTTAGCTTGTGATTTTTACGACCGAATCCTGTCTGTACAATCAGTCAGTTCAAACCAATCCTTCAACAGTGCTGAAGAGATCAGTATGTTCAAAAGCAAAGACAGGCTCTGGAAGACTGCTGCCTTTGTTTCTATTACAAAAACAATCAAGCAAGATAGGTTTAGAAAGTTTTCTTCTTTTTTTTTTTTTCTTTCTTTTCCATTCTCACTCTCTCAACTTGTTTTCAAGTTTAGATTGTGCAGTCAAATGTACTGAAGAAACAGAACCGGAAACAGTCATTAGAAGCAAACAGCTCTCTGAATAAATATGTAGGTATGTGACGGCTATACAGTGAATAGCACATTTCCAACGTCTCCACCATCTAAAATGTTATCGTTAGGACGAAGGCAGACTCACACTCCTTTCCTTCGACACGTCTGTGAGCGTGAAACGGTGAGCGAAGTCGAATGACAAGTCAATCCATTGGCTGAGTTGGTTCAAACCTCTTGTTGGATCAAGACAGAAAAAAAAAATCGATTCTGATCTGAAACGTCCCTCATTTCAGTAAAAGATTCACACGTCAGTAAGCATATGACCATTGCAACGGGCCCAAAGACGGATGTGTCGCTCTGCAACACCATCACAAACTACTTTGTCAACTGTTCACTTTCATTCTCTTCCACATCACTCATTTCCCTCTCTCATTTCCTCACGTGTTTATAGATCGTCATATGAATCTTCAAGAGAAATGGGATGCGACACAACCAGTCAATGATCATGGAGTATTCAAAATGAACGGGAATCATAGCGCACCAGAGCCAATCATAATGCTTGATCCTTATAGAAGGATCGAGAGCTATCTCTAGTTACGACCAATCGGAGTGCTCGGAACATTACAGAAACGCACCTGATTTGTGGACGCTTCTCCCACTTTCTGCTTTATTCCGGTTCTTTAAGGAGACCTCCGGAATCTTTACGCAATTTGTGCATGGGTCATTTGGTACACAAACGTCACATGAAACTAAACACGTGCAAGGCGAAACCCAGGACACGGAGATCCGAATTCATCGATGACGATGAAATGAAAAGAGAATCGGACTGTTTGTTGTGTCGTGATCTTCCACTTGTAAATCAGATTATTGAAGAAAAAGAGAGAGAGAGAGAGAGAGAGAGAGAGAGAGAGAGAGAGAGAGAGAGAGAGAGAGAATGGCGTGAATTCTTTTTTAATGCTGAACAAGAGTGAAAATATGAATTGATAATGTTAGCCAATTTGTCTTTTGATTCAGGGACCCAACGCTTTGACTGAACGCCTTCTGAACGAGATCCTCAAAGGCCGCAAAAATCCATCTGGTGCCTGCTATGATGAAAGGCGTCTACTTCCTTCGCCTGGCCATCTGTGGACCCTACACCGACAGCTCTGACATCAACTACGCGTGGGACGTCATTAAACAGGCTGCTGACGTCGCCCTTGCCTCTGCCAACGAATAAGTTTTGAAGGGACATCTGTGAAGCAGGCGTGTCAACTGAGAGTTAGGAGAAACGTCTGTTGACATGATGTTGCATTTTTTTTTTTAATGTGTATTTCTGCGTGACACTTTCCCTTTTTTTTTCTTCTTATTATTCGCTGTGTTTGTCGCCCACCTTCATTTAAATGTCCATTTACACATGGCGCGTGTTTAGATGTTGGCAATGAACAACCTCTGAACAGACATAACAGACTTTAGTTTCAGCATTTGAACAACAGAACATGCGACTGGATCGGATTTAAACGTGAGATATTTAAATTTCAAAAACTAAACCGCATGAATGATTTGCTACCTTGAGCCATATGTTTTGAAACAATTTTACGCAAATCTGTATACATTTAAAGTCTGTTTAAACTTATCTTAGGCATTTGTCTTGCTACAGATAATTCAGCCGATGTCAGTACATTTTTTTGGCATTGAGTGTCCGTGCATTTTATTGCGATGGAAATTGATGGACCCCTATTGATTTTGATATAAGTGTGGAGAGAATTGTATAGATTACGTGGTCCACTTTTATATATTTGTCTATCGAAATTTGCACATTTTGTCTGCACAAGGCAAGAACTGATAAAACATTTTCTTGCATAACGTCTGATCTCCGCGACAGGCAGGTGATGTCACTATGATGTAATTTTTTTTTCATGGAATTGGCAGTCATGATATTTCAGTCGGTAATAAAGTACGTGGTCATTGCGACAAACAACCAGCAAGACATCAACATAGATCTTAGTCAGCTCGAACAGCCTGTTCAGAATTTGTGTTTAAGCAGTTTCACGTGTGTGTGTGTGTGTGTGTGTGTGTGTGTGTGTGTGTGTGTGATAGTTTTACTTTTTTTTTTTTTTCTTTTGTTGATTTTTTTCGGATTTAGGTCAAAGGGAGCAGGGTATGGTTTACAGGAACTCATCGCCCACCTAGCTTACCTCTCTTCTCCTTTCCTTTGCCCCCCTCACCTTCCCCCCCCCCTCTCCCCCTACCCCCCCCCCCCCCCCCCCCCCCCCCCCCCCCCCCCCCCCCCTCCCTCTCAAATCCCTGATCAAGACGTCAGTTACAATACAAATGACGTTGGCAAATTCGTGTTATTCGGTTGTAGACCTGACACAGTTGCCGTCCCTGAATATGGATCAGGAACAGGGTTTCTTTTTTTGTTATTAAAAAAATTGATAGCTTTCTTTCTCTCAAAACAAAAGATCTGAAGTGTACAAATATAAAGTTCTAGAGATAGAGTCATGTGATTTTTTTTTCATGCGCTTAAATCGTTGTTTTACGCAGTTTGACAGGTAATACGTCCATTACATTAATCATGACTGTGTGCATAATGATCGAGACTCATACACACACACACACACACACACACACACACCACACGCACACACGCACACACACACACACACACACACACACACATATATATATATATATATATATATATATATATATGTATGTATATAGATATAGATATAAAAGGCAATTCTGTCTGTCTGTCTGTCTGTATGTTTGTTCCTCCGCCGTGCCTAAATCACTGGATGGATCTTCAGCATATTTGGCATGCATCTTCAGTTAACCGATAAAAAGGTCTTGACAGGGCCTGATTTTTTCAAAAAAAAAAAAAAGGGGGGGGGGGGGGGTAGTTTAAAATAATAAATAAATAAACATTTCTACCCTTGCGCCAACAGGGATTCACGCTGAATGAAGTTCTCACACACACATTTCTACCCTTGCGCCAACAGGGATTCACGCTGAATGAAGTTCTCACACACACACATTTTCTACCCTTGCGCCAACAGGGATCACGCTGAATGAAGTTGTCACACACACACCCACGCGGAGCACGAAGGGACAGTAGGGCGGGAAGGGGGTAGAGAATGGGAGCGGGATGATGACTGACGGGAGTGGGACAACGGGGCAGAAAGACAAAGGCGGGCTGCAAGCTTACACGGTGAGACTGAAGAGGAAACACAGGAGCGTCTTGCAGCCATGGATTCACGCTGAATGACGTTTCACACGCAAATGACGTCTTGGAAAAAATCAATGACGTAATTACTAACAATGACGTATCAATGGAGCAGAAGGAGACAGGAGAGTGTCAAGACAGAACTGCCTTTTATATCTATAGAAGAGCGGGAGAATGGGGCGAGAGCGGGTACAAGCTACATCAACGCGGGTAAGCTAATATATATATATATATATATATATATATATATATATATATATATATATATATGGGGCTGTTTAGACGAAAAACAAAAGGTGTCTAAGGCTCACCTCGATGCGCTAAGTTGAATGGAACCCTCAGCTAAGCTGTACGACCCACTCCTTTCCCATGAAACTGCGACAAATACACAGTAAGCTGAGTACTCTTCCCCACCTGCACGCCATTTTGAGCATGATCCAAAATTAAAAAAAAAAAATTACAACACGTGATCAGCAGTCAAAATGGCTTGCAGGTGGTTGCTCTGGCTGTGATCGGCTGAGCTTACTGTGTATTTGTCGCAGTTTCATGGGAAAGTAGTGGTCGTACAGCTTAGCTGAGGGTTCCATTCAACTTAGCACATCGAGGTGAGCCTAAGACACCTTTTGTTTTTCTTTTAAAGTTTTGTTGATTTTGTTCTGTTGGCAGGTATAGGCTCCAGCTAGGATTTAATGGTTGGAAATGTAGGCTTATATCTATATATGTAGAGAGAGAGAGAGAGAGGTGCCCGCGTGTGCGTGTTTTTGTGTGTGTGTGTGTGTGTGCAGAGAGAGAGAGAGAGAGAGAGAGAGAGATTCTGTTGGACATGGTATTGGTATTGCTGACTTGCGTGAATCTCATTGTGATGACGGTGTATGCATGTCATACGGGGTAAACGACGAACAGGAATTGAAAGAACCAAAAAGCTGAACTCGTTTAAAAAAACAAAAGCAAAACAAACACACATTGAATGTGCCTCAAAATGTGCGTTCCCTTTGATCTGGGAGTTCTATTTTCAAAGCAAACTTACGAAAAACATTGAGTTTTCCCCCCACCTTCTCAATCTCCCCCCCCCCCCCCCCCCCCCCCACCCCCCGCCCCGCAACCTGCAAACAAATGCGTTTCCTAAGTACGTATCTCCAGTTACTTTGCCATTGATATTCCCTATTAAAGGGAGAGGTGTTTTAGATATGAAAAAATATTGACTGCACTTGCTTCTTTAAGTTGTCAAAGCACTATTTATTTTAGGTATCGTACTTGGAAACTGTTTTATGTTAGGAGTAAACGGTTAACATTTTGTCGTCAAAGGTTATGATTCATCCTGATCTTGAGCATTTTAACTCATGGCAGTGAATCTCTACTCCACGCGACGATGTTAAGCAAACAAAACAGCGAAAAGCAACAGAGAGCAGATTATGATATGAGTTGTCCTATGATAATAGCCGAACGCTTTTTGTAATAGTCTAGTGTTTTTGATAATAGTTATCTTGATTTATAGAGTGCTTCATGTGCGAATCTCTCCGTTGTGCAATCTAGGAAATAAACAAAAAAAATATCTTCAGCGTTCTTCTATTTGTATGAGTGCACACTTCATTTTTTGTGTTTCGTTTTTCATCACATCGAAATGCCAAACTCATGTTCATTTGTGCATCTTTATTTCGCATTAAAACATTGTATTTGTAAGCGCCCGTGTTCTACTTCCCGAAGTTTGAGGATGACCTCAATATTTCTCAGGACTTTTATGATTTTGATCACACTTTTGGATTTTCTTTTTCTTTTTTGCTGTGAGAAAGGAAGACACAAGATTGGTTTCCGAGTGTTTGCAGACACGTAAAGAACATAGGTGGCTGGTACACCCATCTTGTTTAGTTTCTGTACACTTCGGACTTCCCTAAAGGATCTTGGGACGGGTGTGAAAGTCAAGTGAACGGAGCATTTGACTCTCAACTTTAGAGGCACGAGAGATTCGGGCCACGCCAGTGCCTAGTGGACCAGGTTATAGAGCGGAATGTGTTAGTTCCCCTATCTCCCGGGTCAAGAGACGTGCTGACGTTTTAGTGGCTAAAGCATCTTTTGTGTCTACACCTTCCTTCTCCCTTCATTCCACGGTGAGTCACCGGGCCGCCCGCACTGTCAAATTGTTCACCAGATTCCTCTAGGTTTGCTCGGTTGCGTGCCGAGGGTTTGGGTCTCTCTACAAACGATTTGTTTGTCTATTCTGTAAGGTTGTCGTTCAACCTTTTTTCCCTGTATTTGTTTGTTTGGTAATGGTGGTGGTGGTGGTGGTGGTGGTGGTGGTGGTGTGTGTGTGTGTGTGTGTGTGTGTGTGTGTGTGCGTGCGTGCGTGTGTACGTGCGTGCGTGCGTGTGCGTGTGTGTGTGTGTGTGTGTGTGTGTGTGTCTTTCATTTAACGTCTATCCACTATTCGTGATATTAGACGCCACACATACACACACACGCGCGCGCGCGCGCGCGCGGGCGCGGGCACACACACACACACATCGAGAGTTTCTTTTTGGGAGGAAGTGTCAACGATCGCAATTTTCATATCATTGATAAAGGGCTGTACAGTTTGATGATGATATTCGTTAAAGAGGCAGAAAATGGACCACACAGTTCGGTAACAATTTCAGGAGCAGCGTGTCACGGATTACAAATAGGGATTATCATTGTCTGTGAGTGTGTGAGTGATCACTAACTTAGCTAATAATAGTTTCGTAGAAGAAAAGAAGACGGTAAAACCACACGACAGATGTCCAGGCCTTTCTCACTCCATGTCTTCGTCAAAAGGTTGTTATATTGCCATATACACTGAGCAAACCTGCAAGATCAAAAAGCAAGTACAATGGTGACACACATTCCATCAACGACGACCTTATAGCAATTTACACACTACAGAGAGAGAGAGAGAGAGAGAGAGAGAGAGAGAGAGAGAGAGAGAGAGAGAGAACAAAAATGAAGGCAAAAGAATAGCATGGTGTCGGGGGAAAAGGAGGTGGAAACACTTGAACAATTCAGTTCATTCAGCAGACCGACAGATAGATAGATAGCCAGATAGATCGATCGATCGATAGGTAGATAGAGACAGATAGATAGACACACAGAAAGAGAATAATACTGCTAAGGTGTGAGGTGTTCATAAAAATGACTGTCTACAATAATACTGAGTAAGTCCCAAAGCACAAACCTGATAATTATTGTCTTGTCCGTAATCTTTTCCTTCTTTATTCTACAGCGTTTTTCGTTGCTATCAAGATGTTGCTTTTCCGAGCTTTTTTTCTTTTATCTTTTTAATCATGGACTGATCTGACACTCAGCAATCGCGTTAGAGCTGTCTGAGAATTGGGAGGAGTGGAGGAAGCTGGTTGCGAAGACTTTTCAGGCGCCCCCAAAGTCTTCAAGATTCCAGGATAAGTGTTAGGTGTTCATTGATCAAGAGGACCACCAGACTAAAACCACTCTCAAAGAGGGGGGCTTAGTGGTCAAAGAGCCAGACTCGGTGACCATTACCCACTACCACCACCACCATCATGGTACCCAGGAACTCAGACGGTGCTGAAGATTTTTTTTACGCCTGGCAAAGGACCCCAAGTATTCTTTCAGAAAAAACAACTATAAATCATTACATAAGCAGCATGATGGCGTTCACATTCCATTCCGATAGCATCTGATGACTGACTACCTGTTGTTAGAACGTAAGAATTACCCTAAACAGTCTGTGATTCACAAATCTAATGGTATCCTCTTTACACCCACTATTTATCCTCAGTGAAGAAATGAGGACAACCTCCTCATGATCATTGTTCTTGTACATGAATCTTTGGTCCTCTTTCTCGTACATGAGTGTATTTTCTCACTCTGTTTTCCCTAATATTAAACAGCCGAGCGCATCATCGTCTTCCACGATAAATTAAGTATTATAGGGAACATCAGAAACAAAAACAAATCTGCCCCCATTCTCGTGCTGACCTCAGTCTTGATTCTCTTTATGTTCACGGTGAACACGTGCCAAAAAAATCGTCAGCATCGACAACTTCACGGAGACTGTCGTTGGACAGACATGGAGACCGCCATCCGGAGGGGGGGGACTCGTTCTCACGTTGGCTCCGCGGCTCGGCAATCACCATCTTCATCACGGGGCTTAGCAGCCGGTGACCTGCGTATGTTGAATCAGAAGAGGCACCACTGAACACCACTGAAGTCACTTGCAGGCAGTGCAGCGTCTCCACGGAAGGGTTGCCTCATGGCAGTCTAGTACTGATGTCTCCCTGTGAACCGCCGGTGCTGGGGCGGTGACAGGAGGAAGCTGCGTGCAGCTAGCTGCACATGGGCGGCTGGAGTGAACGGGGCAGTGCTATGGAGAGGGCACGGAAGCCTAGACAACACAAGTAATTCTTTCCCCCCCGAAAACAGCTGATGAAAAGTTGATGCCGTCGAGGATAACTGGAACAAAACTGATTCCACTAAAGCTTTCCATACAGAAGCTTTTTTTTTGTTTCTTTTTTTTGTGCTGAGCGAAGCCTTTGAATTTTCATCACCGTGAGCTCCGGTTACAATGAAAGCCGTTTATAAGAAACTTGTTTGATCACAATTTGAATTTTCATTGCCGTGAGCTCCGGTTCCAAAAAAAAAAGCCGGTTATAACCAGTTCGTTTGATCACAGCTTCGATAAAACTAAGTAAGTCTGGCAGCAAGTGAATTTCAACGGCTCTCCCCTACGGTTTGAAAGAAATGAATCAGGAATCCCGACATATCTCCTAATATTCATAAATAAAAGAAATAGAGGGAAAAAAAAAAAAAAAAAAAAAAAAAAAAAAAAAAAAAAGGACATTTTGAACAATCTGGTTTCTTAATCAACTTTTCCCCTGTTCTAACTTCGATAGAAATAAAAAGATAATGCGTGTCTTCAAGATTTAGAGGTCAGAGGCGAGATCTTTTCTGATGATGTTCTGCCAGTATGTTCTGTTATGCACCAAACATAGTAACGTCCTCAAGTGATTGATGGGAACAACTGTCGGAACTCTTAAATCTACTGGACACATGGCTAAAAAAAAAAAAAAAAAAAAAAAAAAATCCTCCTGGACACATGGCTGAAAAAAATAATAAATAAAATGAAGGAAAAAAGACCAAAAAAAAAAATTTTTTTAAATGGGAAGAATGAGTACGTAATGGCCTATTTCTTACACGAAGATTTGACGGTGCCATAGGGCGTGTACATCTGCTTCTGATAGTCCGCAAACAGTTCCATGTTTCGCCACGAGTAGCTGGCGTTGTCGACGTAGTTGTCGTTCTTGTACCAGCGACCGAGCTTTCCCGCGCTGGACTGGGTATGGCGCCCCATGCGCGTCACTATCGCTTTGACTTTGTCGATGGGCAGTTTGTTCTGGGAGGCGGCCACGATAGCCACGTGGTTGAGGGTCAGTGGAGGTACCACCACCGCGCTGCCGCTCTGTGTTAAACCCATGACAAATCTTTATAAGAAAAAGTTGTGTTTTTTTTTTTTTCCAATTTTTTTAAGTTTGAGTATTGCAAACAAGAGAGAAGAGAGAGGGAAGGGAGAGACAGAGAGAGAGAGAGAGAGACAGAGAGGCAGTGAGACAAACACAGAAGCATACAGAAAGCGAGAGAGAGAGAGAGAGAGAGAGAGAGAGAGAGAGAGACGGACAGAGAGAGAGAGAGAGGGTGGAGTTCAATTTTTTAATCAATGGGGGAAAAGAAACGGAAGAAGTAGCAGATAGCTTCTTATATGCCCCATCGAAAAATGAAATCTGGATAGGCTACACAGAGAAAGACAGAGTGGCCGCAAAATTCTGAACATTGACATGAAAAAAGGCCTAAAGAAAAACACAAAATTCGGCAATACAATAAAACAATACTGTAAAGAAAACACATCGGAGAAGGAGGGGAAAAAAAGGAAAACCCTAACATCCATCGCCGGAGAGAAAATCACACGCGCGCGCGCGCGCGCGCACACACACACACACGCACACACACACACACACACACACATACACACACAAACACACACACACACACACACACACACACACACACACACACACACCACACACACACACACACACACACACACCACACACCACACACACACACACACACACACGTGTGTGTGCGCGCACTCACACACACACTCACACACAACACACACACACACACACACACCACACACACACACACACACACACACAGAGAGAGAGAGAGAGAGAGAGAGAGAGAGAGAGGAGAGAGAGAGAGAGAGAGAGAGAAGAAGAAGAAGAAGAAGAAAAGAAGAAGAAGAAGAAGAACAACAACAACAACAACAACAACAAGAAAAGAAAGAAAATTAATACGAAAAGAAAATGAAAGGATATTATAATAGATAGAATCATGACAATCATAAGTAAATTATTTAAGAAATAATTTTTAAAAAAAAAAACGATCCGCAGCAATGTACACGAATCAGGTTCCGTCGTGGAACGTAACACAGACTCACCTATCCAACACAATCAATGGTGAAGCACTGGATCAGAGAGAGATGACAGAGAGCTGAGTGGTGGGGAAGAGAGAGAGAGAGAGAGAGAGAGAGAGAGAGAGAGAGAGAGAGAGAGAGCATTCAACATTCTCTCTCTCAGAGAGAGCATTCAACTCTCTCTGTGTCTGTCTCTCTCTCTCTCTCTCTCTCTCTCTGTCTGTCTGTCTGTCCTCTGTCTCTCTCTCTCTCTCTCTCTCTCTCTCTCTCTCTCTCTCTCTCTCTCTCTCTCTCTCAGTCAATGAGTAACATAGAGACGAACTACGTTATCAACAACAAATAAAAACATTAGAAAATTGAAACAAACCAGATAAACAAACAAAAGCCAAACAAACAAACCAAAAACAACAACAACAACAACAAAAAACCATCAACTGACCCTGGCACGATTTGCAGGCCCATGAAAGCTATGAGGATGAGGAACCGGCGGAGCCGTCCCTCCCTCTTTCTTGCCCATACCACCACCGCAGGTACTGTAGACCCCGGGCCTGGTACAGTGGCGGGGTCACGCTGGGGCGCGGGCGTATCCTTTGCGGCGGCAGCCGTGCTTGCGCTCGCTTTTTTCGGGGGCAGAGGTTTGATTTCCTTCCGCAGCAGATGGCGAGGCTGGGTCTTCGCGGGAAGGGGGGATTCCGGCTTGGGGAGAGTCTTGGCTCACCGGCTCTGTAGCAGGGGTGGTGGTGGGGTGTGATGGAGACGTCTTCTGACGTCACCTCTGTGGTCTCTGTGCCCATGATTGAGGAATGTGGATGCGGATGTCCACGGGTTCGGCAGGAGTGCAGGTGGTTTCTTTCTTCTTTTTTTTTTTTTTTTTTTTTTCTTTTTCTTTTTTTTTTTTTGTTTTGTTTTGAGAATCTGCTTCCCTGCTCAGCGAAAAAGAAAACCGACAACAACAAAATGGAATGAAATAAATAGTTTGGAAAAGATGCTACTTCCAACGCAAGATATACACAAGGAGAGAGAGAGAGAGAGAGAGAGAGAGAGAGAGAGGGAGAGAGAGAGAGAGAGACAGACAGACAGACAGACAGACAGACTGACTGACTGACTGACTGACTGACTGACTGACTGACTGACTGACTGACTGACTGACTGACTGACTGACTGACTGACTGACTGACTGACAGACAGACAAACAGACAGACAGACAAACAAGAGTGAGAGTGGTAGCTGGAAAAGATGCTACATGCAAACCAAGATACACTCTTTCGTAAAATCACACAGTTCTCCGTGAAGCATCTTACACATGTGCTGATTAAGTGGATAAGCTCTTTAGCCTCTAAATGCAGATAGTCCCTCGGCTGGTGGTTCGAATCTCGGTTGATTTTTTTTTTGTTCTTTCCCAATTAAATTTCCAATAATGACCTGTTCGCTAACCTTTTGGAGTTGACCTTAAGCCGGGCTCTCGTACTGGGCAGCGTACATGCAGGGCATATGAAAACACTCACAACAACATATCAACGTTAAAGCAGCCTATTTCGATAGGTAAACAGGCACGTATACTGACAAAGAAACACATGTGTAGCACTGTGCAATGCTGACAAACTCTCTCTGGGGTGGACGACTTTAAAGTTTTTAAAGAGAAATCTGTGGGTGACAACATTGTATTGTGTCATTTTACGGTGTGTGTGTGTGTGTGTGTGTGTGCGTGTGCGTGTGTGAGAGAGAGAGAGAGAGAGAGAGAGAGAGTGTGTGTGTGTGGTGTGTGTGTGTGTGTACGCGTGCACGTAATTATGGACAGTGCAATCGTATAACCAAACGTTTGGATCCTTTAAGAGAGTTAGAATATTCTTAAAAATTGAAAAAATTTGATGAACCCAGTTTCAGGGGCTGTGAACATGTATCTCTGTGTGTGTGTGTGCGTGTGTGTGTGTGTGTGTGTGTGTGTGTGTGTGTGTGTGTGTGTGTGTGTGTGTGTGTTTTGCGAACGTGCGTGCGCGCGCGCGCCTGTGTGTGTGTGTGTGTGCGTGTGCGTGTGTGTGTGTGTGTGTGTAAGTGCGCGCGTGTGTGTATGTATATTGTCAGTACAACTTTGAGTTAATCTGACAATAAATTGGTTTCAGTCAGTCAGTGTATGTATGTATGTGTGTGTGTGAGTGCGCGCGTGTGTGTGTATGTATGTCTATGTGTATGTGCGTGTGTGCGCGCGCGCGCGCGCGTGTGTGTGTGTATGCGCGCGCGTGCGTGCGTGTGTGTGTGTGTGTGTGTGTGTGTGTGTGCGCGTGTGTGTGTGGTGTCTGTGTGTCTGTGAGAGCGAGAGAGGGGGTGGGCAGTTGGCAGAAGATGACAATGGAGATTGTTATGGAAATAATTTCTACCTGTATTTCATGGTTCAAGGGCCTGAGAAATTCAATAGCAGGGATTTGGCATGTCTGATGCACCGCTCTCTCTCTCTCTCTCTCTCTCTCTCTCTCTCTCTCTCTCTTAGGCAGACAGACAGACAGACGGACAGACAGAGACAGTTCTGAGTAATTGTGAATTTCTGACTGCGTCTCTCTCTCTCTCTCTCTCTCTCTGCATTGGGAGGAGGGGTGGGAATGAGGATGAGTGGGGGGGGGGGGGGGGGGGGAGTGAACTGGGGGTGAAGGAGGAGGTGATTGAATCAGGAGATTATGGGGAAGTATGTGTTATCCGGTCTGGCTCCCACCCCTTCCTTGTCTTTCTGTGTTTTGTGCAAAGGCTTTGGTCGTTCCTCTGCTGATGTAGATAGCATTGTTCTACGCCATTTGAGTTGAGAGAGAGAGAGAGAGAGAGAGAGAGAGAGAGAGAGAGAGAGAGAGAGAGAGAGACTTAGGAGAGAGGAGATGAGAAGAGAGAGTGAGAGAGAAACGTACGGGAGGAGGACACACACACACACACACACACACACACACACACACACACACACACACACACACACACACACATACACACAGACGGACGGACATAGCCAGAAACAAGCAGCAACCGTGAAGACGGACTTACAGAGAGAGAGAAGGTGGGGTGGGGGGGGGGGGGGGGGGGGGGGTTGGGGGGGGGGTAGGGGACAGAAGAAGAAAACAGGACACTGAGAGAGAGACAGACAGACAGACAGACAGTACGAACTGAGAGAGAGAGAGAGGGTAGGGCAATGGACACAACATAGTAAGAAGTGCATTTCGTTTTCCACACAGCAGTTTTACATAGTTGACAAATTAGTTCGGTCGCATGACGTGAGCTCGACTCGCGCACGTGCGCACCGAACACAGTTCACCCCGTCAGTCGAACAGTGCTGAGGAAGGCTGCCGGCCGAATGGTAGCCGAAAGCTCCGCTTTCGTCCGTCTTTCTTGAGAATCCAGGTACGAATGTTTCCAGACAGACAGACAGACAGAGAGAAGGGGTAGGGGCAATCAGAGAGAGAGAGAAGAAAGAGAGACAGACAGACCGACAGACAGATACAGAGAGAGAGACAGGAGAGATAGAGAGAAAGGTAGGGGCAATCAGAGAGGGAGAGTGAGAGAGAGAGAAGAAGGAGAGAGGAGGAAGGGTAGGGGGCAATCACCAGAGGCAGAGAGATGGAGAAGAGAGAGAGAAAGAAGAGAGAGAGAAGAGTAAGAAGGGCAATCAGAGAGGGAGAGAGAGAGAGAGAGAAGAGAGAGAGGATAAAGAAGAGGTGGGTAGGGGCAGATCAGAGAGGAGAGAGTTAGAGAGACGAGAGAGGAAAGAGAGAGAGAAGGAGTAGGGGCATCATCAGAGAGGAGGAAGAGAGAGAGAGAGAGGAGAGAGGAGAGAGAAGAGACCAATAGAGAGGGAGAGAGAGAGAGGAGAGAAAGAGAGAGAGAAGTAGGGGCAAGTCAGAGAGAGAGTGGGACGAGAGAGAGAAATAGAGAGAGAGAGAAGAAGTAGGGGGGAAATAAGAGAGAGAGCCGAGAGAGAAAGGGAGGAGAGAGAGAAAGAGAGAGAGAGAAGAGGTAGGGGCCCATAATCCAGAGAGGGAGGAGGAGAGAATAGAGAGAAGAGAGAGAGAAGGGTTGAGGGGCAATCAGAGAGGGAGAGAGAGGAGAGAGGAGTCAGAGAGAGAGAGAGGGTAGGGCATTCAGAGAGGGAGAGTGAGACAGAGAGAGAGGAGAGGGAGAACGGGTAGGGGCAATCAGAGAGAGAGAGGGGATGGGGGGGGACGAGAGAGAGAGGGGGGGGGGGGTAGGGGAGGCAAATCAGAGAGAGAGAGAGAGAGAAGGGTAGGGGCAATCACAGAGAGAGAGAGAGAGAGGTGGAGAGAGAGAGAGAAAGGTGGGGGGGGGGGGGGGGGCAATCAGTGTCTTAGAATCAGAGAGCGAACAGCTTAAGAACAGCTTTACGTTGCGTTAGCCATCCAAACTACCCGACGAGTGAAAAACACGGCATGGCCAAACCTTGTCCCTCGCCGCGGGCTATAATTTCTAATCAGTCGACCACGCAGTCAACCTGAACGCCTACCGCACAACTTGCTAAATGTCCAAACAAGACTACTAGAGTCATTCACGAACAAAACTACTATCTACTGGTTATTATCATTCTTATTGTTCTCTTTTTTTTTTTTTTACTCTGGAGGAGGAGGGTGGTGGTGGAGGGGTAGCCAAGAGATGGAGGGGGTGGTGTGGGGATCGGGACTGTCAAGGGGGTGGGAAGAGAGAGATGGGGGTGTAGGAGTGGAGGGTGGGGGTACGAACTTGGCTTGAAGCAAGCCGTTGTGCTCAAACGTTCTTCTCTCCTGTGTCTCTGTGTGTCTGTGTCTCTCTCCGTCTCTGTTTGTCTGTCTGTCTGTCTGTTTTGTCCTGTCTGTCTGTCGGTTTTCTGTCTGCCTCTCCAGTCCTAAATTCTCCGCGTTTTCATTATCTCTCTCTGTCTTTCTCTCTCTGTGTGTGTCTCTGTCTGCATTGATACATTCTGTGCCTGCCAATCTGCTTTGTCTGTCTCTCTGTCTGTCTCTCTCTCTCTCTTTCTCCCTCTCCCCCCCCCCCCCCCAACCCCCTCTATCTCTCCCTTTCCCTTCTCTCTCTCTCTCTCTTCTTCTCTCTCTCTCTCTCTATCGCTCTTCTTCTTCTTCTGCTCCCTATATTCCATGTCACCCATCTCCCTCTTATCTGCTACCTCCCCCCCCCTCCTCTCTCTCTCTCCTCTCTCTCTCTCTCTCTCTCCCGAGAGTATGGCACTGCAAGAATCAACAAAGTAATCATGCCGCTCAGTTGCGTTGATCTAAACGGGTAGATTTTTTCTCCTCCCTTCCCTCCCTCTCCCCCCTCCCCGCCTTTCTCTCCCTCCACCACCCTCAGTGTCCACCTTCTCCCACCCCCTCCGCCGTACCGCGTCCCCCCCCCCCCCCCCCCCCCCCCCCCCCCCGCCCCGAATTGTGCAGTGTCAAAATACCAGA
>JADBJO010002824.1:280000-282627 GCA_016801955.1 Conus betulinus | reverse complement strand
GACATTAACGAGCCTACGATCAAGTGTGGCACGCTCAATTGTTATTTAAACTGAAAAGAGCAGGTATTTGTGGGAGAATGTTTTCGTTTGTAAAAGATTTTCTTTCCTGTAGAACTATTGAAACAAGAGTTGAAAATGCATATTCTTCCCAGAGAGATTTACATATGGGAGTTCCCCAAGGATCCATCATTGCTCCTTATCTTTTTAGTATTATGATATCAGATCTTTCTAAGAAGATATCAAAGATTGTTAAGATTGTTCATATGCTGATGACATTTGTATTTGGTTGGATGCAAATTGAAGTCTATTTCAAACAGAAAACTGAAACAAATTCAGATCTGTTATCAGTCTGAAATAGATAAGATAAGTGATTTCTTACAGAGAATGGGTTTATCTTTATCTGTTGAAAAAACTCACATGATGGTATTTTAGTGCTGGTGACCCTCCCCAGAAGATTACCTAGTTTCTTTATTGACGGAGCTGAGCTACATTCAAAGACATAACAAAATTCTTAGGTGTCTATTTTACATCGAAATTATCATGGAAGTTTTCACATTGAAAACAGTCTATCAAAAGCTCAAAAAAGATTAAATTTGCTTACAATTATAAGCAGACAAAATTGGGCTATAGAAACAAAAGCTTGACTCTTCTTGCAACATCTTTGGTTAGATCAAAGTATAAGAAGCAGTGCTGTTGAAAATGTCAACGTGAATGAAAACGTACTTAGATCAGATCTTCAATTTCCAAAAAGAGCAAGGGCCATAAAAATCTTTGACAACAATAGCCACTTATACATCAGATATTCACAGTAGATTAGATCTGAAAACTAAAGATATAGGTAAGCGTTCGATTACGTCTCCAATTCCTCCATGGGAACTGAACAGAGCAGATTTTGACTTTTCCATGACGATCTAAAAAAAGAGTGATAACCCTCATCTACTTGCTGCTTCTTTTCGCTCTCATGTTCATTCAAATTATTCTCTAACCATTTGAAGGTATATACCGATGGTTCTCTTTATTGACACTATGTGGCAGGTGCTGGGTTTGTAATACCTGGTCTAAAGAAAGAAAAATCGTTCCATATTGGTGCAGGTCATTCTATTTTCACCGCAGAACTGGTAGCCATTTCTCATGGCTCTGCGATACATTGTTATCTTCCTATGGTTATATTTCCAATACTTTTTTGTGTTGACTCTAAGTCTGTCTTATTCACACACTGAAATCCATGAAGTCTAGAGACAGATGTGACTTAGTAATTGAAATTAATCATCTCATACATTTTCTAATTCAAAAGGGTTCCAGTGTAACATTTACTTGGGTTCCATCACATTGTGGGATTTATGGAAATGAGTGGGCAGACAGAGTAGCTAGAGGAGGTGCAGGACAAAGTGTTTCGTTGTGAAAACGTTTATATTCCTCGGCACACCTCTTACAGCATGTCTTTGTTGAACGTTTTTCCAAGGGAAATTTCCAGTTTGTGTTTTAGACTTAAATATAATTCATTAAAATGTAAATATGTTTGATACTGCAAAATGCATATGTGGGGAAAGACTTTTGACATTTCATGTACTATTTAACTTTTCCCACTATGCGGCAGTACCTACCCAATTTTTCAGTTGCCAAATAATCCTACAATTGATGATTTTAAGACTGAAGACTCTGACTTCAAATCATTCATTTTTTGGCTAATGTATCAAATATATTTACTTCGCAGTCCTATCGGTACATTAGTATGAAGATTTCAGTATTTTTTAAGCAAACATTGTTTTATGCTGTTCATGTTCACTGATTTAAGCTTTATTTTTCAATTATGTTTTTTCATTTGTATAATAATAAATGTCATCTTGATGTATATCATTTACAAATTATCACAATCGTCTAAAAACAAAAAGCCCTGTGAAAAGAACTTAAAAACTAAACACACCACACACACACCCACACACATCACATACGGCCTCATACATCCACTCAACAGAGAGTCCTCTCCCCCTCCCCTCTCTCTCTCTCTCCTCTCTCTCTCTCCTCACTCTTCACAAAACACCTCATCACTCTCTCCCTCTCCTCCTCTCTCTCTCCTCTCTCTCTCTCTCACACATCACACACACAACACACCCACACTCACACAGAGCTCGTCCGGTCTCTCTCCTCTCGTCTCTCTCCTCACGCTCTCTCGCTCTTCTCTCACACACATCTCGCCTCACACACACACACACACCACCCACACACACTCACGCTCTCCTCTCGCTCTCTCATCTCTCTCACGCACGCACACACAAACACACCACCCACACCACACACACAAACCACACACACACGCACACTCACACACACACACACTCCACACACACACCACACACACGCACACACACGCACACACCACACACTCACTCTCTCTCTCTCTCTCCTCTCTCTCTCACTCCACACACACACACACACACACACACAAACACATACAATTCACACACTCACACACACACACCACACAACAACACTCACACACCCCACCCACACCCCACACACCACACACGCACCCACCCTTCACTCACTCCACCCACCCACACCCGACTCACTCTCCTCTCACTCAAAAAACTGTCTCCCTCCCCCCACCCTCTCCCTCTCTCTCCCTC
>JADBJO010002824.1:272500-275000 GCA_016801955.1 Conus betulinus | reverse complement strand
TGTTTCTGTCTTTCTGTCTGTCTGTCTGTCTGTCTGTCTGTCTCGTTCTCTCCCCCCCCCCTCTCTCTCTCTCTCTCTCTCTCTCTCTCTCTCTCTCTCTGCCGCTGGAGTACATGGGATGGGAAATTTTTTGGCAAGAGAGAGAGAGAGAGAGAGACAGACAGACAGACAGAAAAGACAGACAGACAGACAGAGAGACAGAGAGAGATGTAGAGGAAGACAGAGACAGATTGACGGAGAGAGAGAGGGAGAGAGAGAGAGAGAGGACAGAGGGGGGGTAAGGTCTGGCGAACGAAGGATCTGAAAATAGCATAGCTCGTTATTTTTCCTCTCTCTCGTAATGGTTACAGGAGACAGGGCGTGAATGGGGCGGTACACGCACACACACACTCACACACACACACACACACACACACACACACACACACACACCACACACACACACACACACACACACGCATACACACACATACAGACAAACACACACACACACACACACACACACACACACACACACACACACACACACATACATACAACACACACACAAAACACACACACGCTCGCGCGCGCGCACACACACACACACACACACACACACACACACACACACACACACACACACACACACACACACACAATGAGAAACAGACAGACAGACAGACAAACAGAGAGAGAGAGAGAGAGAGAGAGAGCTCGCACATCCACACTGACTGAACCACAAAGCGTTTACTTAATAAGATAAGTCAGTTTAATCACCTACCTCATCATCATTTAGGCTTCGGTGGAGACGGTAACCAATCCACTTAACAGAGCGCCCCAAGATGAAGATAAAAGGGTAAGTTCACACACAGGGCAAAACCTAGCAAGAACTCATAAAATACAACCACAACTTAAAACAGACAAAGCTATACCTGTGGTCAAGTTTGTGGAATGAACGGCTTGGGTACAATGTTACAGAGATGGCACAGAAGATGTAACAGGAAAAAAAACAACAACCCAACCAACTAAAACAATAAACTCTGTCAAAAGACCGTAATATCTACTGCAGTTATTGTCAGGGACGAAATACGAATGAAGACACAACACCAAAACAACGCGTACAGTAAGTCAGAATCAATATGCAATTTTAAAAAAAAAAAAAACTGAGACGAGAATTTTCAACATATAGTCTTCTTCAAATGCTAAAAGCACTCAAGGTGTGTCACCATGCACACATCGTTACCTAGGGAACAGAAGAGTCACAAAAAGAAAGTCTTCGCCAGAAAAATGGCTGGACACACGGCACATTAATGCTGACCTGGGGCGAACAGTTTTTGTGCATTTTCATGTCGGTTGATGAAAAGGTCTGAAGAAGATTATGCTTGTTGAAAGTTCGCCTGTCCGATTTGTATTGCATATTACATCTGCGTTACTATACACTTTGTCGCGTTTGTCTGTTGATATTTCACCCTGCTTTTAATTAAAGATGCAGTCCCGTTTCATTTTCCTCTATACTGCAGAAACGCAGGCAGTACTCGTACTGGTGGTGGCACTGTGTTATTACAGAAAAATGAAGAGTTTGTCAACCGTCCTTAACTAGAAACTAAAGAACATGGAGGTGAGCTGATAGGCTGACATACAACAATAACAGAGAACTGGCAATATGGGGGAATGGATTTTTAAGAAACGAGAAAAACGAAAACAAAGAAAAGCAGCTGTTAAAGTAAGGACGTTTTGTCGTTTACCGCATCCACATGCAGTCAAGTCGCTGAATTTGACCTCATTTAGTTTTAAAGGAACCAAAAAGGCAACAGCAAAAAGGTGGACGTACCAGCCTGTATGTTATGTCCTCGTCCACGGATCTTTAAATCGAACAATTGCTTCTTTTTCTGAGCAACGAAGGTATGATGCTTATGTCTAGCGCCACTGACGAAACACAATTCATTCTTAAAGGCGGAAAGTGTGACAGGTGCTGAAAAACAAGAAAATGGTTAAAAATGTTTAGACGTCTCATCACAGACGTCCCATGAATATTTTTATTCATCATATATTGAAGGTATTTAGATGCCATGCAAATTAGAAAACCCTGTTATTTGCTTTCAAGTGAAAACCCACCAAAAGCATTTTTTTTTTTTTTCTTTTAATTGTACATAAACTACAACAAAAGAAAGGACAGCAACGCTTGACACTCGTCTGACAAAACATTGAAGAACGCATTCTGTTTTGAACACACACACACACACACACACACACACACACACACACACACACACACACACACACACACATATATATATATATATATATATATATATATATATATATATATAGTCAGTAGTATATCTTCTGGCTTTTTTTCAGAAAAAGTGCTCAACCATGTGGGAGCAGCTAAAATAATGATTAAAAGCAAATGTTAAAACCTGGGACGACAAACTTGTTTCGAGGTCCTTCCTCTCTTCAGATCCCGTGCCAATCCTGGATTGGCACGGGATCTGAAGAGAGGAAGGACCTCGAAACA
>JADBJO010002824.1:257500-262500 GCA_016801955.1 Conus betulinus | reverse complement strand
TCCTGTAGTTGTTGTGTTTTCTTCTTTTTCTTTTTAAAGCAAAAATAGCCTCATAATTCAAGACAAGTAATTAAATCAAATGTGGAAATTTCGCAGCTGTAAATTGATGAAAATGCCCCTGTTTTAATGCTGTCCGACCACGATGGAACCATTCAGCCCCTGCCGTTAGCAATGACCACCCGAGATCACTCCACGGCTGATGACAAAGTGCAGTTGGTAGAGAGCGCCAGACTCATGATACTGGTGATCCTGGGGCTGGGGGGTTCGAATCTCCGCTGGGGGCGTTTTGGTACAGGGAGATTTCTACCTCGGAGTTTACATTACGTCTTACTCCACTTTTCCCCAAAATACCTTCGAACGAGACTACAAACGGAGGTTCCGTGTGTGAACACACGCAGAACATTTCGGACACACTAAAACCCCGTGGCCAACTCTCGGGAGAGAAGGCCGGTTTGGCAGTTGGTATGGATGACACGTACTCACACACAACGTGAACCGCAAAGAATGAAAATATGAACTGGAAAGATACCGATTGACAGACTGAATGGCACGGGGAAAAAAACTGAACGCAGCGCCAGCAGGCAGCTGTTCACTCGGCTCTACGCTGGTAGGCAGCCCATTGTGCAAAGGAAAAGTGTGGGTTGTAAAGTGCTGAGAGCTTGGTCTCAAACATGGACCGGCGCCATGTAAGTACTCAAAGTTATAATGATAGTAATAAAGATAATGATAATTGTAATGACAATGATAATGATAATTATGCTCGAGCTCATCATCATCATCATGATAATGATTGATTATTATTGTAAGTATTACGAGAGAGAGAGAGAGACAGAGAGCGAGAGAGAGAGGTGAAGACATAGGGAAGGAGACAGACAGACAGACCGAGGCACAGAGAGGAAAAGGTGAGATCAGCCTGCCAGCCAATCAACACGTTTTTAACTGTACTCAATTCAGGTACCGTAATTAGTGGAACGAGAGCGACAGTGGAGTGGGAAGACTGTACATCTGGGCTTTTTTTTCTCAATGGGGAGTCATCACTAGGCTTCCCTTAAATGCCAGAACTGCTATCCCCATTGAGCGCTGAAAACAGATGTCGCTGCAAAGAGAGTACTATTCCTTTATCAGCAGAGTGTATCTCTTTAAACTGTCGCCTGCCACAACCAGAAGCTGTTCAGACACGCGGGTTTTTTTTTTTGTTTTTTTGTTTTTTGTTTTGTTCATCTGTTTATTTTATGCTCTATCTCTCTCTCTCACTCTCTCTCTCTCTCTCTCTCCACCTCCCTCTAAAAATCTTCTCTCTCTCTCTCTATCTCTCTCTCTCTCTGTGTGTGTGTGTGTGTGTGTGCCCGTGTGTCTGTGTGTGTGTTGTGTCCTGTGTCTCTCTCTCTGTATGCATGTGCGTGTGTACGTGTGTGTGTTGTGTGTGTTGTGTGTGTGTGGTGTGTGTGTGTGTGTGTGTGTCTGTCTGTCTGTCTGTGTCTGTGTCTGTGTGTGTGAAGGGGGAGAGAAGGAAGTTAGGGGGAGGAGGGAAGAAGAGAAAGAGAGAGAGAGAGAGAAGAGAGAGGAGAGAGAGAGAGGAGAGCGAGAGAGAGAGAGAGAGAGAGGAGAGAGAGAGGAGAGGGGAGAGGGAGATCCTTTGAACATTTTGATAACTAGAAGCATCAATCAAAAAGGATTTTTTGTTAATTAACAGAGAGAGAGAGAGGGAGAGAGAGAGAGAGTGGATGGAGAGGGGTAAGGGTGTTTATTATTAATCCCTCTCTTTCTTCTTTGCCAAGTCGTCTTCCGTGCTGTTTTCAGTGGCAAAAGTTTCGTGCTGCTCATTCCAGCATACCCATGCACAGCTACACCCCAGCGTTGGTCAGGAAATTTCAGCAGCACCCTCAGAGACACATCCATGCAGTAGCAGAGGAAGTCAGTTGTGATGGATCCAGACACAGTACCTTTACAATACCCTGACTAGGAGGCAGCCAGGCCAAAATACCCACAAACATGTGTCGCTGATGGGACTCGAAACCCGTGATCTTTTCGAGACCCGCGACCGACGATATCAACCACTGCACCCAAGCAGCTGGTGGCACTGGGCTATGCTTTGGTACCATAACAATGCTAATGAGAAATACAGTCGAATAGGAAGCTGAAACCCTCAAGCGCCGTTGGAGTCTCGCACGTGTCACTCAGTGTCAGACATGTCAAACGATTTGAACAGCTGCGCAGTCAGATGAGAATTCCACAAAATGTTTTGACGGGTACTCTGTCTCTTTTTTTTCTTCTTTCTTTCTTTTTTTTTTTTTTCTTTAGCAGACCCGGGGTACTTGCCACATGTCAAACAAATGTTTACTTTCAAGACAATTACTTTTAAAAATGAAAAACGACTTGTGAGAAAGCTTCCGGTCGGGAATGGAGCGAGTTGCAAATCGTTGGGGCGGGGCACAGTGGTTAGCATCGGGGACTTGCGGGCTGGGGTATCGTGGGTTCGATTCTCATCAGAAGCTTTAATTTGTGAGATTTTTTTTTTTTTTTTTTTTTGGGGGGGGGGGGGGGGGGGGGGGGGGGGGAGGAGAGGAGGGAGGGGGGGGGGGGGAGGGGGGAGAGAGCGAGAGGAGGGGGGGGGGGCTGTACGAGAGGAGGTTGCTCTTACTTACTAGAGTTAGGTGTGTGGCGTGGGCTCAAAGAGGAAGGCTGAAAATACACACTCGAGTTTCATTCACTCAGTGGATGCGTCTTTACGTGTGTTGTGCAAATCTCTTGACCAGCGCTGCAGGTGTACGTACGTATCCTTCGGGCCTGGTTGATACATCATGAAGGGAAGGGTGGAATAAAGCGCTGTCGTGAAGTCACACACCGGAATGGAACACCATAGCCTCATCTTCAATATCAACATCCTCACTGACCGTCACGAAATAAGTCGTCAGATTCTGCGGCCTTTCATTGCTTGTTATCATGAGGAGTGCTGGAAACGAGCTAGCATGAAGAAAGAAAGAAACAAATAACCTAATAAACAAACAGACCAACCAAAGCAAAAATACACATGGTAAATGACCTTCCCTTTGTTCCAATGACACTGGAACTAAAAAGTGCTGTTCTTCAGTAGCCAAGAGTTTCTACACCCTCTTTTTTTTTCCTTAATCATGTGTAGCAAGCTATTGGTTTTGTAGCCGACCCCCAGTCCTTGAAATTGTCCTTTCAGGACTTTTAACGATTTGCTTCTGTGGTCTACACTGTGACAGTCTTTGACGGTAAATCATGTAACATACGTTCTCCTCAACAGGCAAGTTGGCGGCATCCGGGTCTGTGCGAGAAGAGAACGTATGAACGGATTCGAAAACTACTCACTGAGTGTGGATATGATCGCGTTTGGGAGGCCAACTCATTTCTAAGCAAAGATCACGGTATATGAAGGCCTCAGAACAGGCTGAGAGGAGATTCTTCAGAGGGGAGTAATTTTGTTTTGTTTTACAGAAATTTCTAAACACATTTTCTTTGTCAGAGAACTCTCTCTCTCTCTCTCTCTCTCTCTCTCTCTCTCTCTCTCTCTCTCTCTCTCTCTCTATATATATATATATATATATATATATATATATATATGTGTCTGTCTGTCTGTCTGTATGTCTGTCTGTCTAGATGCCTTTCCTTGCCTCTCTCTGTTGCTCCCCAAGGGGTTTTTTGAGCACTTTTTTATTAGTCTGTCTCTCTCTCTATCTGTCTGTCTGCCTGTCCATCTATATATAATCTATCTATCTGTCTATCTGTCTATCCTATCCATCCATCCATCCATCATCTATTTTCTCTATCTATCTATCTATCTATCTATGCCTATCTATCTATCTATCTATCTATCTATCTATCCATACCTATCTATTATATATCTATCTAGGCCTTGATTTACGTGTATTTCCGTACATATCTTCCTATAGTTGCCTGCAGTCTCAGAGAGGGTAGATTCTGTATATATTTCACACGAATAACATAGTGCATATAACCCATGGATTCATCCCATAACGTACATCAGAAAAGAATTTTCTACCTATCGTTCGGAGGAAAACTGTCATTGTTCGTATGTTTTTCTCTTGTTTTGTTTATAATATACCATCATCATCATCAGACAAAAATGTTGCTCGATTTAGCCCAGTCTGTAAGGCAGATACAGTAAACCTGGATCATTGATGTGTCCTTTTCTTTTTGATTTCTTTGCCTGAGATGCTTCATTCTTGGTGTGTGTTTATAATCTGTCGAAAATGCTGACGGCATTGTATACGACATACTAGTCAAAGGCGACTGAATCTTTTCTCTTGATTTTCCGCTGACTTGTTCTTTCCTATGTTCGCTGTGAGAGATAACAGACAAGCCATCAGTGTTTTTGTTCCCCCGAGCCTGGATATATCGAATTCCGATCTCCATGCTTCCAGCGTTTAGCTCTCTCTCTCTCTCTCCTCCATACAAACGATCACGGGAAGTGGAAACAGGAAAAGATCAACAGACAAAGGGGTCATTGAACCGGTAGTCATGCATCGGGAGAATTGCTCCCCCTTGTGCTGAGCGCATACATCCATACAAAAAAAAAAAAAAAAAAAAAAAAACAGTGCATGACGAGACAGATGATGCCGTCGCTCGTTTGTGTACACACACACACACACACACACACACACACACACACACACACACACACATATACATATATATATATATATATATATATATATATATATATATATATATATATATATATGCACATGCACACATACACACATACACGCACGCACGCACGTACGCACGCGCGAGCCCACACACACAACACACACACAACACACACACACACACACACACACACACACACACACACACACACACACACACACCACACACACACTCCCCCACCCCCCCCCCCGCACCCCCCCCCCCCCCCCCCCCCCCCCCCCCCCCCCCCCCCCCCACACACACACACACACACACGCACTCACACACTCACGGAGAGAGAGAGAGAGAGAGACAGACAGACA
>JADBJO010002824.1:242500-252500 GCA_016801955.1 Conus betulinus | reverse complement strand
CTCTCTCTCTCTCTCTCCTCTCTCTCTCTCTCTCTCTCTCTCTCTCTGTGTGTGTGTGTGTGTGTGTGTGTGTGTGTGTGTGTGTGTGTGTGTGTGTGTTCGTAAAGAGAGAAGGAGAAGAAAAGAAACGGACATGCGCACGTAAACGCACATACAAATATAGATATAGATGTGAGAGAGAGAGAATGTGTGTGTGTGTGTGTGTGTGTGTGTGTGTGTGTGTGTGTGTGTGTGTGTGTGTGTGAGAGAGAGAGAGAGAGAGAGAGAGAGAGAGAGAGAGAGAGAGAGAGAGAGAGAGTTATCAGTTTATTCTGTTTATCTGTGCGCGCGCGCACGTGCTTACATTCATAATATTCTTTGCTGAATGGCAGTGATGAGAATTTTTATAACATTGGTCTGTTCTGTAATGAAGACGATATTTGTTTAACATTGGTCGTTCTATGATAAAGTATTTTATACCTAAAGGAACTTTTGTGTCGAAAGCTTGAATCTTATCAAGATCTCAATAAGAAAAATATCATCCAGAAGAAAATAAAAACTTCTTTGCAGTGTCGGTACTCTGTCAAATCTCTTTTTTTATGTAACAATATTTAAAGCAAGAGTGAGTTATTTTCACTTGGACTGGTTCCGGAAGAAAGTACTTGGATTGACTGGCAATCGTCCCGGTGCAAATCGCCATTGTCATTGGCAACAGTGGCATTGAAATCGCGTCAGCAAAGGCGCTGCTGGTTCGTCTTGACCCTGGTGCAAATCACAGTCACCATGTACCCCGGCCCGACTGCTAATCGCGCTGTATTCTCATATGCACCGTGATAAATGCAATTCATGTTGACAGTCCATGTCAGACCCCGACGGGTTATTGCACACGGATTTTTTTTTTTCTTCTTACGCAGGCTGATACTCCTGCGGACACTCCCTGTAGAGACAGGCAAGGATTAATCCCATCTAACCAACAAAGGGAGTGGAGTTTTGTGTGTATGACCGTTTTTTTTTTTTTTCACCCCGCCATCAAGGCAGCCATACTTCATCTTCGGGGAAGGTGCATGCTATGTGTAACGTGTCATCCATACCAACGGCCGAACTGGCCTTCTCTCTTCCGAAAGTTGGTGATGGGATTTTACGTGTGTGTGCAAGATGTTTTGCGTGCGTTCGCATACGGAACCTCGGTTTATAGTCTCTTTCGAAGGACTGTTTGGGAAATGGAGTCAGAACCAATGTTAACTCCGAGGGGAAAAAATCCCCCTGTACCGAAACGGCCCGGCGGAGATTCGAACCCGCAACCCCAAGATGACGAGCCCGCCGCTCTACCACTGAGCTATTCCGGCCCCCCACACACACTGAAATAACCTGCACATGTTCAGTCTGAAAGATGACGTACGAGAGAGGGGCTCCCAAGTGCAAAAAAAAAAAAAAAAAAAAAAGACAAACTTAATAAATTACTGACTGACACTGTGATTGATTTATGCTCGGCAGTCCGAAAACGAATAGTCAATGTTGAGTGATCGATTTCACCCGATCGTTAAAATACGTGAGTGTACGACTGTAACGACCCTAGATCTCGGTCATGGACTAAAGTAAGATACATTACACATCATCCTCATCATTATCGTCGTTGTCATTTTCACGATCGTCTACACGTTCTGCACGTATCTTATGTATTATGTTGCAGAGACTGAAATCGAATCAGCTGAGGGTGGGAAGACAGATGGTTATTTTATCATAAGTGTTCAGGAGCTCCTCTCTCTCTCTCTCTCTCTCTCTCTCTCTCTCTCTCTCTCTCTCTCTCTCTCTCTCTCACGCACACACACACACACACACACACACACACACACACACACACACACACACACACACACACACACACACATATATATATATATATATTCACACACGCACGCATGCACGCACGCATGCACGCACAGACACACACACACACTGACACACACACACTGACACACACACACTGACACACACACACACACCACACACACACACCACACACATTAACAGCATGAATGATAAGAATGATGAAGACTATAGGAAATGTTAAGTATCCAAGAAAGGCACTGGAGACTATTGACCGCTTAAGCAGTAAATGTGTGTTATGGATGGATGGTATCAAAAAATACCGTTTTGCCGATCTAACAATCCAAGTCGCTTATCGGTCTTTCTGTCTGGACTTTATGTAATATAGGCGTTTTCGTCACTGTCGTATACCGGTGTAAACGCAGATACACCGTGCGACCAAAACTGAAGGGAGAGAAATGCCTGTACGTCTCCCCTCGCAGAATTTTAATGAATCTTACGCAGCCCAGGTCAACGTGTTCTTAGAGAGGAATCTGTGTTCCCTACAGATGGGGCTTCCTCATGGCCGAGTTTTCTACAACAGAGGTGTTTTAGTAAAGCAAAGAGGACCCGTGTAATAGCGTCAGCTCTTGCTCATTTACTTACTTACTTAGACTTAGATGCTCCCGCGTCTTGTGACGCATGAGGCAGTCAAGGCGCTCCACTGCGCACGGTCCTCAGCCAGTCTGATAGTGTCGCTCCATCCTCTGTCAACGAGTCTGAGGTCTCATTTACAGGAAACTGTTTTTGCATCCGAGTTTCTTATAAATAACGTGTTCTGTATTTCGACCAACGCCACCTTCGCGTTGATATACAACTGCGACCTTGACGTTCCTCCTGGCCATAGGATCATACGAGTGCTCTCGTAGCGCTGAAATACTTTTAGTCTGGAATTCCCATCTCGTCCCATTTGGTAACGTTCTGAATCCGTCAGCACAGTTGGAAAAGGCATACATACAGACGTCTCTGTCATTTTCAGGCAGTGCAGGTGGGTTCTTTTATTCTGTTGTTTGTGCGTAGAGTAGTACCGGCACGCCTCTACGATACGGTAAGGGGGAGCAAGGGATGTCGGTGCTGGTAATAAACACTGGCAGGGAATGTGTTTTAAAGAGCGAGTCGTTGGAGGTCTTTCAAGAGTTCGTACTGAACATTTTATTACCACCTAGTCTGCTGGTGTACATCTTTTTCTTGGCAAATGATCATCATCAGTGTTGTTTTTTTTTTTTTTTTTTTCGTCTAGTGCGCGCCTCACCACACACGCTTCCAAAATCCTTGACCAGACCCCCCCCCCCCCCCCCCCCTTCTCTTCCTTGTCTCCTTCCCCAGCCCCACTGTCCCGTCTCCACCCCACTCTCTCCCTCTCTCTGGAGTGTTGTTAGGAGTATGTGTATTTCTGTAGAATCTCTTTATTCGTTTCTTTAAAAGTTTTATTACGTGCATATTTTCATTTCTTTTAAATATTCATTATGCTTATTTATTTATTAATCTGTTCGTTCATTCATTTGATTATTTATTCATTCATTCACACACACACACACACACACACACACACACACACACACACACACACACACACACACACACACACACGTACTTACACACACACACACACACACACACACACACACACACACACACACACACACACACACACACACACATGCACACACACACACACACACACACACACACACACACACACACACACACACACACACACGTACGTACACACACACACACACACACACACACACACACACACACACACACACACACCACACATACACACACACACGTACGTACACACACACACACACACACACACACACACACACACACACACACACACACACACACACACACACACACACACACAGAGATAGATAGATAGGTAAAGAGAGACAGAGAGAGACAGAAGAAGAGAGAGAGAGAGAGAGAGAGAGAGAGAGAGAGAGAGAGAGAGAAGAGAGATCCTTTTGCCCATTTTTGGTAGAGAGAGACTTACTCTACAGAATCCTTTGCCCATTTTCTAGCTAGAAAACTCAGAAATTTTTGCTTTAAAACATTTTTTTTTTATCGGTAAAGAAAGATAAAAAGCAGCATTCACATTTTCTGCTATAAAAAGTGGGCAAGTTATCAGACGCCAACTGCACATCTGTCCACACGAAGCCCAAAGCTGGCGTCCTATCCTGATGACCCCCACCCCCACTTGTCTCCTTCTCTACCCTATTCATTGAGTAAGCCGACTGTGTCCGAGACGGGACGCAGTTTACATCTGTTGACTGAGGAGCGCATTTTTTTTGTAAATATTGTTCAGTGTCATTTTCAAAAGGTTAAAGTTTGCAAAAAGGACAGATTATACTCAGGGGCGAAAAAAATAGATGAAATGTCGACAGGAGTTAAAAGAAAAGAAGAAATGTAAACGTCTTAGCTCTGTAGAAAAGCCATCATCATGAAAACAAATCCACGATGGATATTGTACAGTTTTTTCGCCAAATGTGTGTGTGGTGGGAACGGGGGAAGGAGGTGTGTGTGTGTGTGTGTGTGTGTGTGTGTGTGTGTGTGTGTGTGTGTGTGTGTGTGTGTGTGCGCGTGCGCGCGCGCGTGCATATGCGTGTTTGTATGTATGTCTGTGTGTGTGCGCGCGCGCGCGCGTGTGCGTGCATGTATGTCTGTGTGTGTGTGCGCGTGCGCGCGCGTGCTCGCGCGTGTGTGTCTATCTGTGTGTCCTCTCCACTCATTAACCCTTAGCTCATGGAGACTGAGGAGTAGTGTAACCACCCTCACCCCCACCCCCCCACCATACCCAACCACCGACCTCCCCGCTTCCATACATAATTCCCCTCCTACCCACCCCTTGTCAGCATCTTTCTTTTTTTTTTTTTTTTCCTACAGGGTAAATCCGCTTTTTGGTCTACTAGTAGCAATGCAGGGAGAGAATTAGAACATCCTTCCCTCCCCCCCTGTGGACAAAGTGATTCGCCCTTGACTCGGCTTGTAAACGGCGGCACGTGTGGGCTCCGTTACTGGGCTGTGTGTACCTTCCCCACATTATCAAAGATGGAGTGGGACGAGAGGCTGGGGTGGCACACTTTGGGATGATGATGCTCTGGGTTAGGAGTGAGAGAGGAAAAGGAGGAAAGGGAGAGGCAGAGATCAATGACTGACTCCTTGTCGGTTGTCCGGAGTAACCAGACTATAGGGAAAGGGGACGGGTGGGGCTGTAAGCAGCCAGGCGAGAGAGAGAGAGAGAGAGAGAGAGAGAGAGAGGGGGAGCGAGAGAAAGAGAGATGCTGACTGACTGAATGAATGAATGACTAACCGACTGACCAACCGACAGAGATGGAGAGGAGGAAGGGGGGGGGGTCAAAAACGAAGCATTTATGCTTACAGAATCGTTGATCCATGAAACAAAGGTCTCGAATTCACAGGATAAAGAACATAAAGGCGCAACAATAGCATAGTACACAAATTCGTGCCATAAGGTAATAACTAAAGAGATTATGTTCCATTATAGTTAAGCATATCTAGTAACAAAGGCACACATTTTTGCACCAGCATACTTTTTTCCAGATCACATCATATTCACACACACACACACACACACACACACACACACGCATGCGCACACACACACTCACACACACACGCACGCACGCACACACATCCTCCACCACGTCCCCCCCCCCCCCCCCCCCCCCCCCCCCCCCCCCTACCTCACACTTCCTTTCTCCGTACGATTTAGTATTAATGAACGGTCATCAAGAAGTAGAGAAAAAAAAAGACTGCTCCGTTGATCAGGTTCACATCATTGTACACTGTTCAAGAAAAGAAACTCATGAATTTTCACTGAGATGACACCGAGCTACTGATCTCCATTCCGATTTTTTTTTGGTTAAAAAAAGACACCAAACTTTTCAAACACAGTAGTAAAGCCCTGATTCACCGTGAAAGTCAATTGACGGTTATTAGTGCTTTTTTTTGTGTGTATTACAACTTATTTTCTGTGACATTTTGGAAAAGAGGAAGTATGGCCTATTCAAAAAAAAAAAAAGAGAGAGCTTGCGTTTCTTGTTTTAACGGTGTATGATTTCAAAATGATCCAGCAGCATGGCATCATACTGTTGCCCTGAAGACTGGAACCGAACCAAACACTCTCAACATTCTTAGCCTCTTAAGATCTGGTTGGTCACTCGGCATTAGCTTCTAGAAATGTTTCTGTTTTTTTTAAAGCAGATATGAAACAAACTGAAACCAAAGAAAGTAAGAAGCACACACATGGGTGAATGGAAGTGTTGGCAACGTGCATTTTGAATGTGCGCCAGCAGACCGCCACATGTTTCGAGCCTGCGTGCAAGCTTTCGTCAAATCGAAAGAAACAAATGACGTGCCACCACCGTCCCCTTTCTAAACAAACACAGAGGCCTAGGCATGCCCTCCTCTCTTCTCTCTCTCTCTCTCTTCTCTGTCTCTCTGTCTGTCTGCCCTGTCTGTTTGTCTGTCTGTCTGTCTGTCTCTCTCTGTCCTCTCTCTCTCTCTCTCTCTCTCCTCTCTCTCTCTCTCTCTCTCTCTCTCTCTCTCTCAGTTCATGGAAGGTAAGCTGACCTGGCAACGCCTCTCCTCTCTCTCTCTCTCTCTCTCTCTCTTCTCCCCTCACTCCTCTCCTCTCCTCCTCTCCTCTCTCTCCTCCTCTCTCCTCCCCTCCTCTCCCTCTCCCCCTCTAATCTCTCCTCACATCTTTCCGCTCTCCCTCTCTCTCCCTCACGGTCTCCTCTAGACTCTCTCAAATCTTCCCTCCTCCTCAGACGCGCTCTCCTCTCTCTCTCTACTCTCTATACTCTCCCGCCCTCTCATCGACTCCCCCTCCAATTCTCCTCCATCCACACTCCTCTCTCATCATCTCCCTCCCTTCTCCTCCTCTCTCCTACTCCTCTCCTCTCTCTGGTCACAGTCGTCTCAATTCCCTCTCTCTCCTCTGCTCTCTCCTCGTCTTCTGTTGAAAAGTTTTAAAGTTTTTTCTTTCGTCTGTTCGCCCTCTGTCCCCTTTTTTGTAAGTACCGTGTGTGACTTTTGGGGGTGAATCGGGAAGTATTCCAGTCAACGTGCAGGGGGGGGTGAACGTGCTTGGGAGTGCAGGTCTTGTTTTTTTGGGGTTGGAGATTTCGGGACAGGGTCCAGGCGGCAGGGTTCTCATGGTGTTCTTGTTCGCGGGGTGAAGTGGGGTTTGTGATTTTGCCTCTCCTCCCCACACTCTTCTCTCGCTTTTTTCGGTCTTTAGCACTGTGGCCTCTTCTCTCTTTTGTCTTCAGAAATGTTTGTGTGTTTTTTGTATTTTCGTTTTTTCTGCCCTCTCTCTGTTGGGCTTGTGTTGTCTCTCTTCTCTCTTTTCTCTGTATTCTTGTCTGTTTGACACGTGCTTTTGAAATCTGCGACCCGCTCAAGGACTCACCTCTCCTTCGCCTCTTCTCTCTCCTCTCTCCCTCTCTCAAATCTCGCCCTCGTCCCCCCACCTCCTCTCTCTCCCATCCTCTCTCTCTCTCTCTCATCCCCTCCATCTCTCTCTATCTCTCTCCTCTCGCCATTCCTCCTCCACTCGTCATCCCCTCTCCTTCGGTCTCTTTTGTCTCGCTCCTTTTCCCTCCTCTCTCTCTCTCTCAGTCTTTCCATCCTCTCTCTCTCCTCTCCCTGTTCAACCTCCTCGTACAGCTCCTGGCTTCCCTCCTCATCTCAGTCCTCTCAATCTTCTCCTCCTCTCTCTCTTCTTTCTGTCCTCCCATGTCTTATCCTCCCTGTCACTCTCTCTCTCTCTCTCTTCTCTCTCTCTCTCTCTCTCTGGACTCTCTCTCTCCTCGTTTTTTTTTTTTTTAGAGTGTCGTCAACAGATCCTTAGACATGGCCGTGCCAGTAATCAATCTGTACGTATGATTACTGGGTGTAAGTGTTTCCTCTCCCAGCAAAATGAGTGGTGCTTGTGGAAGTTACACATCAGGATTTGACGTCGGTGAATCCTTGAAGATGATATGCCTCATTCATTTCTTTGGGTCTTAACTTGGCTCTTGGGCACAAGCAGTTCTAAGAGTGCTTTTTTTTCTGAGATAAGCAGGGATATGTTCCATACCTGCACTTTTATAGCCTGGATTTTTTTTTGTTTGTTTTTTTTTTTTTTTTTGGGGGGGGAGAGATTTCTTGCCATCTAGTTTAAGTACTGTCATCAGAAATGTCCTTCCAAAGTTACCAGAGAAATCTGAAGAAGACTGCAACAACAACAGTGTCTGAGAGGAAAGAGGTTTTATATTGCATCAACATACTACTGCAAAATATTGTGGCACATAAAGATTAAGAGTGAGAACCCCCCCCCTCCCCCTAAAAAAATCCCCCCCAGACCCTCTACTGCGACTGCAAGGCATCGTGTTTTTTTTGTTTCTTTCTCTTTATTGTTTGTGAATAGCGAATCCCTAACGGAGTGACAGCGTGTTAAAGAACGGCCGGCCAAAGGGGGTTGGTTATATTTAGATCAAGAACATAATCTCAAGTTTTTCCTGTGCCGATCAACACGTTTTTCTATCCGTGTAGGTGGTGGGTCCGATAAACGCTTGAAACAGATATCGGGCACTACCTGCTGCGCCATGCGTACAGGTCATATAGAGTAATAGACACTTGTGTTTGTCAAGAGCTTTCACGTCTAATGGACTGAGGTCGGTCTGTATAACAGCGGAGGTCGTCAAGCTCTTTTATCCTGCCTTCATATTACATCCTGCTGCTACATGGGTGTTCCAGCAAGCAAGACGAAGAACGATTGGTGTCTCTGTCTGTCTGTCTGTCTGTCTGTCTGTCTGTGTCTCTCTCTCTCTCTCTCTCTCTCTCTCTCTCTCTCTCTCTCTCTCTCTCTCTCTCTCTCTCTGTCAACTCCGTCTGTCTTTGCATCTGTCTGTCTCTATCTCTCTCTCTGTCTGTCTGTCTGTCTGTCTGTCTGTCTGTCTCTCTCTCTCTCTCTCTCTCTCTCTCTCTCTCTCTCTCTCTCTCTCTCTCTCTCTCTTCCACGTGTCCGTTTTTACTTTCAACCTTTCTTTGTGTCATGTGAAACTGGTTGACAATTTTGCACCTGTTCGGATTAGTTCATATTCCTGTGCACCCTGATGTCTCTCTTCTGTTCTTTACTGACCTTTTAAAAACATCATTCACACCTGTCTGAAAAGGTGCCGACAAAATGGTTGATGTGAGTGTGTGTGTGTGTGTGTGTGTGTGTGTGTGTGTGTGTGTGTGTGTGTGTGTGTGTGTGTGTGTGTGTGTGAAGTCAAGTGAAAATAATCTTTATTGAGTGTTAAAGAATAAGCTGTACAACTTTTAAAAAAATTCATCCTGTCTTCACAAAAAAGCACAAATATCAATTGCAATAATGAAAAAAAAGAGATAAACGCGAAGCAATGTATACGTAGAAATCAGACATATACAATGTAGTGAAAACAATTAAACAATTAACAACCATTCCAATCAATATTTTGAAGGACAATAAGCAACATGATTATCAGGCAAGGCAGTGAAGACATTTGAGAGAGCGAGAGAGAGAGATAGAGAGAGAGAGACAGACAGACAGACAGACAGATAGACAGAGAGACAGATGAAACTGACAGAGAAACCAATAGACACAGAGAGAGAAAGAGAGAGAGGCAGATAGACAGACAGAGGAGAGAGAGACAGAGAGAGACAGAGAGAGACAGAGAGAGAGAAAGAGAGAATGAGAATCTGCAACAATATGAATAATCATAGGTTACTTTATAATTTGTCCCATCAAATACTTTTTTTCAGTGCTTTTCTAAACATTATTAAGAAGGACATGTTTTTAAAGAAGAAGATAAATTGTTCCATGCCGTTCCTCCAGAATATGTGAAGCTAGATTTGTAAAGATTGTTACGGGGTCTAGGAAACGAAAGTTTGTGAATATATGTCTTTTTTCATTATTGATAAAGTTTCGGATAATTTTCTTTGGAGCTATTCCCTTAACTACTGTACCCGTGCATAACCATTATTGAAGAAGAGTCTGTCTTTGAATGGAAGAATATTTAACTTTTTTTTTTATCACCTGTCAAGGAATGAGATTTTTATTGAACCAACTTTATAGCTCTCTAATGTAAACGATTGATTTGTTTCAAATTTG
>JADBJO010002824.1:225000-227500 GCA_016801955.1 Conus betulinus | reverse complement strand
CTGATGCCCTAGATTTTGCAGACTGGAGCAAAAACAAAAAAACAAAACAAAAACAAACAAACAAAACAAAAAAAAAAACACTTTCAGCATTCTCGGTTTCCGTAACTGATCTAAAGATCTTTTTGGTAACACATCATAAGGTGCTGGAAATTTGAGAAAATAAAACGAATGAAGAAAACATGAAACAAACTAAAACAAAAGAAAGTCGGAAGCACACCTGCGGATGGGCTGAACTGTTTCTGGAATACTTTCAGACTTCAGACCGTATGATAGCAGGCCGCCGCCACATATTTTGAGCAAGCGCAATAGTTTCTGTCCAATCGAAAGAATCAAAATGACGTGCCACCACTGCCCCATTTCTAAATACGCACAGGTCGAGGCCGTCTTCTCCTCCTCCTCCTCCTCCTCTCTCTCTCTCTCTCTCTCTCTCTCTCTCTCTCTCTCTCTCTCTCTCTCTCTCTCTCTCTCTCTCATTTCACGGAAGGTAAGCTGACCCTAGCATCGATAGATATATCACTCCTCTTTATGACAGTCTTTTTATTCAGAAGCCTTGTGCAAACAAGAGTGTCTGTAGCACTTTGCAGTGCTGCTGTAACTCTCTCGTCTTCTTCCTCTCCTCTCTCTCTCGCTCGAACCTCTCACCTCTCTCTCCTCTCTCTCTCCTCTATCCTCTCCTCCTCTCTCTCTCTCGCCTTCTCCTCGTCTCTCTCTCTCTCTCTCCTCTCTCTCATCTCATCTCTCTCGCTCTCCTTCATCTCAGCTCTCTCTCCTTCTCGTTCTTCCCATCGGTCCTCTCCCTCTCTCATCCCTCTCACGGATCCTTACGACGTGGCTGTAAATCAATCTGTATGTATTACAGGTGCCTCCTCTAAACTCCTGTCTCCTCACCGTCCCGACTCTGACTCACTTCTCTCTCTCCCTCTCTCTCTCCCCCTCTCCTCTCCTCTCTTCCACCTCCTCTCTCCTCTCTCTCCCTTCTCCTCTCCTCTCACTCTACTCCGGCACATAACTGCTGCTCTCTCTACCTCTACTCTTCTTCAGTACATGCCTGTCAACGTACTTACAGTGGCTGTAAATTCTGTATGTATTACAGGTGTATGAAGTCCGGCTGGCTGCTAGTACTGACAAGTACTTCAGGATTTGACGTCGATGAAGTCCTGAAGATGGTTGTGCGTTTCTTTTTGTTCTTTTCTTCTTTTTGACATATTAAGCAATATCATGGGTGTCACTTTAGTTCATGATATCAGCTGATATCTGTTCCATGCCTACACTGTTTAGCATGAATTTTGGGAAGCAATGTCTTGCTTGCTAGTTAAGGCATTGTCGTCAGAAACGTCCTGTCAATGTCTCCAATCTTCAATTTGGAAGGTCAGTCGTCATTGTTGACTATTATTGACACACTGTAGGACAACCAATTCTCTGTCACTGGTAGAAAAGAAATACTTATGTAAATGTATACATACCACTGAAAATATGTTGGCAAGTAAACATGAACAGCAAGAGAACATCTCCAATACCTCTGCTTCAGCTTCAAGGTGTCATACGTGTAACAGTTTATATAAACTACGAATTCCAAACGGTGGGTCAGAGTGTTGAAAAGCGTAGGCCACAGCATTATTTTAGTTCAACGACGTCTTTTCACTTTGTCTGTTCCAATCAAAAAATGTGTTGTATGTGGGCAGGTGGTGGGGTCTGATTAACACGTACAACACGTATCAGTCACTACTTCCGAGCTATGGGGGCAGGTCATCTAGTGTAACAGATACCTCTCTCTGTTTGTGTGTGTGTGTGTGTGTGTGTGTGTGTGTGTGTGTGTGTGTGTGTGTGTGTCTGCCTGTCTGTCTGTCTGTCTCTCTGTCTTTCTCTCTCTCTCTCTCTCTCTCTCTCTCTCTCTCTCTCTCTCTCTCTCTCTCTCTTTCTATCACTTTCTATCACTCACTCTCCCTCCCTCCCTCTCGGATGCGCCTGTCTACATTTAACCTTTCTTTGTCTGCTTTGAAATGAAATTTAGTTGAAAATGTGCATCTGTTCCAATTAGTTCGTTGAAATTAGAACTCTTCATTTTGTGTTTAGTTCTTTACTATTTTTACATAAATAATTCACATCTGTCAGAAAAGATACTAACAGATGGTCAATCTGTGTACATGTTTGTGTTTGTATGTATATCAGTGTGTGTGTGTGTGTGTGTTGTGTGTGTGTGTGTGTGTGTGTGTGTGTGTGTGTGTGTGTGTGTGTGTGTGTGTGTGTGTGTGGTGTGTGTGTGTGTGTGTGTGTGTGTGTGTGTGTCTGTGTGTCTGTGTCTGTGTCTGTGTGTCTGTGTGTGCTGGCTTAAAGAAGTCGAGGAGGACTGGAGTGTTGTGGTTATGCAGCACTTCAAATGACTATCTTCATTAAGGTGGAACTTTGTAGCAACCTCCGAGTAGGTCTGTCTGTGTCGTTCATGTGTGAGAATAAGGGTGGGGAGAGACATACAGAGACAGAGAGAGAGGGGGGGGGGGAA
>JADBJO010002824.1:207500-212500 GCA_016801955.1 Conus betulinus | reverse complement strand
GTCTGTCTGTCTGTCTGTGTGTCTCTCTCTCTCTCTCTCTCTCTCTCTCTCTCTCTCTCTCTCTCTGTCTCACTCTCTATCTCACACACTCCACACCACACACTCACACACACTGTCACACACCACACACACAGCGTCTTCTTTCTCTCACTTTCAGAAAGAGGATCTGTCTGTCAGTCTGATTCTCTCCTCTCTCTGTTTTGTGTCTGTCTGTCTGTGGATCTCTCTCTCTCTCTCTCTCACGGGCGCGCGCGCGCGCGCACACGCATACCAACACACACACACACACCACACACACCACACACACACACACACACACACACACACACACACACCCACGTTCACACGCCCTCTTTTTTTTTTTAAGGGGGGAAAGAGGATCGTACAGAAAACAAAGAGTACTAGATAGGTAAGTTGGGGATGGGTACAGATTAGGAAGAAGAAGGGCGGGGGGGGGGGGGGAGGGGGGGTGGGGCAACATTCAGCCCTTGGTATGAGTTTGCATAGAAAATGAAAGAGGTTTCCACTTGTATATCAGAACTTTTCTTCAGTTGTGTTTACGCCCAAAAGAAACTTGTTTTTTTTCTTATGACGCTTTTCATGAAAAGAAACTTGCTCGTGGTGCATGAAGAATGGGTCGTGGTGCATGAAGAATGGGTAGACCTATTACCTGGTTCTCCATTTTCGAATGCATTTTCAAGAGTTCTGTTGCATTTTTGATAAACAGAAGAAAACGAACAAACAACAGCGTCACCTGCTTGAAAGGATGGACTTAGGCCTAGTAGCAAATTACCATGTCGGACTGGATCAACAAAGCGGGACTGCAAAGCTAATGCGTTGACGGATCCAAGTCAGGATTTGACAACAACACAGCAAGAGAAGACTACCCGGACGTTTTCTTTCAATGTTTAAAAAGAAAATGCCGACCAAAATTTCAAAATGCAGGCATTTCCGATCATCTTGCCCCATGCATGGTATGCAAATCACAAGAGATATGTGTAGAATACAGGCGAATTCTGACAATTCCCTATCTATTTGTCGTGAATCTACGACATCAGCGCTATAGATTTTCAAAAGCTTCCGATTTTAAACATGACCGCAATTCTGTCTGTGGGTTTTTTTTTTTTTTTCACCTTAGAAGTATCTTTTATAGAAATGCATAATCAAGGCAACATGATGGATTAGACGTTTCACTGAAACTCTGTTGAAAGAGATCGAAGAAATAAGCAGCACACAGCCCTAAAATGACTATCGTTCAATACAGACTGCTGTGTTGGCCCAGTGCTTTGTTTCTTTCTCTGCCTTGTTGAGCCGAGCACTCGTGGCGAAGGGAGGAATTGGTGGAGTGGGAAGTGTGGAAAGTGTGGGGAGCCGATGGTCAGGAAGGCTGGCTTAGGGCCAGGTGGTTCTTTCAAGTCAAAACGTGTACACCCACAAAACATCATGTTGTATGGGGAGATACCCAGCAGGGAAAACTGAGAAACGGGGGACCTGTCTAGCACTACACTGATGCTGCCAGAGCGGTAGTATGTTAAGCCTGCCAGTGAAGGCGGCCATTTTCTTGTATGGTGTACCAACGGTATTCGAACTTGCGACGTCAAACTGTTGCCTTGGTGCTCTGCCGCTGACCTTGAACGAGAGAATGGGAATCAGCCGGTAGTCCTACCTCTACCCACCACTTACAAGCTTACTCTCTCTCACACATTTGTAATCATTACTGGCGAATCGCCCGGCTTCGTGACAGGTAGCAAGGACAACTGCTGATGATAGAAAGCAGGAGAGGGAGCAGCCTCCCTTGCAGAGAGTCTGGAAGGTATTAACTCTTCCTCCATCATCTGCGGCAGGGTAAACCCCGGGCACCCAGTTTGACCCCTCGCCGTCCATCAGGACTGAATGTGCGCGTGTTCGGTCATGTGTGCCTGATTTGTTAGCCTGGTCAGATCGGGTGCAGTATTCGTCTTCTTTCGCCTTTTCTGTCTTTCTTTTTTTTTTCTCGATTGTTTTCTTCTGGTTCTTTTTTTCTTCTTCTGCTTGTTTTTTTTCCATCCCCTATTCTTTCCTTTCTTTCTTCCTTTTCTTTTTTTTGTTCTTTCCTTCTTGTGTTTATTGGGTGCTTCTTTTTCTGTTCTCCTTTTTTGTGTCTTTTTCTTTGTGTCTTCTCTTTGTGTTTATTCGGTGCTTCTTTTTCTTTTCTCCTTTTTTTTATGTCTTTTTCTTTCTGTCTTCTTTTATTGTCAGTATTTTTGTGTGAAAATTTGTTTCCTTATGTTCGTGGTCTTTTGGTTTGTTTGTTCTGTTTCTTTATTTTGTATCTTCTTCTTCTTCTCTGTATGTTCCTCTTCTTAGTTTCTCTTAATTGTCCTTGGCCTTGAACATCTCCTTTACTGCCTACTGCCATTGTTCTCATCCTTCATACTGTTCTGATTTCTTCCCTTTCTTCTCATGCTACTCTCCCTCCTTCCTCCTCCTCGTTTTCTATCCCTAAAATGCTTTGTATTCTTCGATTTTTTTTTTCACACTTCCTCAGCATCTTTTTCCAGTGCTCCTCCCTCTCTTGTGTCTTCTACAACAACTAGAAGCACAGGTGACCGATCACTCGAAATGTGTGCTTGCTACCCCGCCTCGTCGGTCCCCCGATTCCACTCCGCTCCTTCCTCCTGGCACCCGTCCTCTATGTATGTATGTACGTATGTATGTATGTATGTATGTGTGTGTGTGTGTGTATGTATGTATGTATGTATGTATGTATGTACGTACGTACGTACGTACGTACGTGTGTGTGTATGTATGTATGTATGTATGTATGTATGTATGTATGTATGTATGTACGTACGTACGTATGTATGTATGTGTGTGTGTGTGTGTGTGTGTGTGTGTGTGTGTGTGTGTGTGTGTGTGTGTGTGTGTGTGTGTGTGTGTGTGTGTGTGTGTGTGTGTGTGTGTGTGTATGTATGTATGTATGTATGTGTGTATGTATGTATGTATGTACGTATGTATGTATGTATGTATGTATGTATGTATGTATGTACGTATGTATATGTATGTATGTATGTATGTATCTATCTATCTATCTATCTATCTATCTATCTATCTATCTATCTATCTATCTATATGAATTGTAACTGAACTATACTCTCAGGATGCGAATTTGACTGGCAAATGTTTTCAGTTCCCGTAACAACTTTCGACAGATTGAAAACAAATAATGACACGCCATCTCCGCTCCCTTACACACATACATGCTCTCTCTCTCTCTCTCTCTCTCTCTCTCTCTCTCTCTCTCTCTCTCTCTCTCCCCCCCCCCCCTCTCTGAACGTGATTTTCGTTTCTTTTTTTTTTTGTACGCATGTTGGTGGTATTTCAATCTTCCCTGATACTGCTTGATTGCTTTTCTGTCAGGCAAAATGTGGGGAAAACCTTCTTGCGCTTACCTGACAATGCTACAAACATCATTCCCTGTTATGACACAGTATTTTAGTTGCAAAGTGAGACGCGATCAAAACGCGGATATCTGATCTGTTTTTAGCCAGATCATCATGAATTTTCCAGCGATATAAACCATGCTGTCTATAGGGTAATACATTTTCACGGAGAATAGAAGATTTCTAATGAAATGACGCTGACATTTCGTACTTGAGACATTGATTTGAAGGGAAACTTGATGTTCAAGATCAAAGGACTATGCTTTGTCTTCATCTGTGCTAGCTACTTCCATCGAGTGGATTATGTTTTGAACTGCATCTGTGTGTTCCTTTGTCAGTCAGCAAGATCCTTTTTGCAACAACACAAAAAAAAAAGGGGGGGGGGGGGGGGAAAGAAAGAAAAAAAGAAACTTGAACCGACTTCAATCAAACTTTGTGGAAAAAAACGGAACGTGTAGTGCAACGATCAACCCACAACATTTTGTCGCGGATCCGTAATGCAGATTCGGATCATAAAGCGACTATTTGACCTGTTAGCAAGATCATCGCGAATTTTAAACATAAACATGTATGGCTACTGTCCACGAACTGCTAGCTAGGTATGAAGTAATACAAATTCACGGAAGATACAAGGTTTGTAGTGAACTAAATGCGGACGTTTCGTATTTTGCGTATTGTATTAAAAAAAAAAAAAAAAAAAAAGCACATAGAAAGTAACTCTTAAAGTCCATACCTACTATTACTTCCCCTGGCGAAGTCCTGGGCTCTTCTGAGTGCTCTTCTAGATGTTTGCGTAAGATTTGTTTTACCCCTATGAGGAAAACTTGACTTCCTCGGGTTTTTTGTTGTATGCGTGTGTGCGTGCGTGCGTGTGTGTGTGTGGCGCGCGCGCGCGCGTGTTGTGTGTGTGTGTGTGGTGTGTGTGTGTGTGTGTGTGTGTGTGTGTGTGTGTGTGTGTGTTTTAGGTTTGAAGAAATCAGAAGGAGTAGAATGTTACCAGCCGCTGTGATTAAGTAGTTAGCGTCGCGGACTCCCGGCTGCGAGGTCGGCTTTCGATTCCCGACAGACCCAAGATTATTCAGCCCCGACCGGCTCTTTCCCAGAGTTGCCGTTGCGTTTGCTACGGGCTTAGTTGGAAGACTGGGACCATACTGTCGAGTTTCATCCACTGAATGTTTGTGAGTGTAGCTCAGTATATTCCTGACCATCACTGTAGGTGTCTGTATCTCTCGGGCCTGGTTGACGCTGGGATATATAACGAAAGTAAGCGTAGAGTCCAGGCCTGTCATGCAGTCTCAGACTGGAATGCAAATCTGTAGCATCAACTTCATCATCCTAATTCTCATCGATCACCATTAAAAAAAAAAGTCTGAAATTCTGTCTCAAAGTATGCATGCCCTGCTGTCATGGTGATCTAAGAGTCGATGTCCTCTCCACGTCTATGGCATTGGTCTGACTCCAGGTCGGGGTCACCTGTATCGGCTCATTCACGGCGCTGTCGTTGTAGCGGACGTGGTAGCGCCCTCCGGAGGGAGAGCTCACTCACCCGGCTCCGTGACTAAGCAATGGTTGTCGTCA
>JADBJO010002824.1:197500-202500 GCA_016801955.1 Conus betulinus | reverse complement strand
ATTTGTCTTCTCTTTTTCTTTTTTTTTCGAGGTCCAGCCACATAGTCGTCCCTGTCTGTCGTTGCTGCTGTTCTTCGTCTTCTTCTTCTTTTTCTCTTCCAGTCAACGCCGCTTGATTGTCGTTTGCGCCGTCACTATAAGGCCGTCTGTGTTCCTGTCCTTACAGATGTGGTGACGTTAGTATCGGTGCAGTCTGCTTCGTTCAGCTCAGTTCCATGCATTGCAGCGTATGATTGTAATAATGTCATACTTTTTCCCAGCAGATACTTCAGAACTGACGGGACAGATGGACGTCATAATTATACGCATCGATTTTAATATGATCGCTCTCGCTCGCTCGCTCTGTCTGTCTGTCTGTCTGTCTCTCTCTCTCTCTCTCTCTCTCTCTCTCTCTCTCTGTGTATTTCTCTCTCTCTCTCTCTCTCTCTCTCTCTCTCTCTTCTCTCTCTCTCTGTGTGACATACATTAACGCGAGCGCGCGCGCACCCCACCCACCCACCCACTCCCACACACACACATACACACGCGCGCGCGCGCGCGCGCGCGCACACACCGCTATATTTTCTCATTCGTGGACCTTTCGGGAAATGACGTCATAATCATTGCTCTGGGGGAAAACGCTACCTGTTCCAAGACGGCCCGGCGGGAAATCAAACCCGAACCTCACCATGACCAGAAGCACATGTGCGGCGCTGTACCAGCTGATCTATTCCAGACCCCAGGTTGTTCTACTGTTATACAGCGCAGTAGATCCCCCAGGTTCGTAAGGTTTGATGTCCGAAACGGATTTTGTTGTTGTTGTGTTGTTTGTTGTTGTTGTTTGTTGTTGTTGATATTAGGACTGAAATTAAATGATGTAAATAATGTGTACTCTACTGTTTTATTGTTTCGTTGAAGGGAATAAACTTACACCTTCTTTGTCTTTCTGTCATTGGTCAAAGAATGGATTCCTCGTACAACTTTGGTACCTTGTCCGTTTAAATTTCCATAATGGTAACTCTGACTGTCTCTCAATTACTCCATCTGTGATCATTCTGATTGCCACTAATTGCAGCTGTTCAGCTTTATCTTCTTTCGTCTCAGTGCAGTTGGTCCCAAAGTGATCAACGTGAAAGTGACCAATACTCGACTGGCTAGATCTTTCGACTGCCTTTGAGGTAACGAAATAAACTATGTTCTAATCGCAGAATCAAAGCAAGTACAAAGTTCGTTGTGAAGGGACAGTCGCTAGTCAAATTCGAGTTAACGGGTGTGAGGCCAGATAGCAATAGACCACGAATGCCATATGCTGTCAGAAAATTACATGTCATTTTCTGATATTCCTCCTTTACCTATAACCAGGTAGGCCAGTGGCTACTGCATATACGTCCGTTGGTTGCACCTTTTATGCTGTTGGGCAAACCAGCTCTAAGACTTGAAGAGATCCCTGACTGTCGCGCCGTGTCCGTCACGGTACCCTTACGACCTGCGATCTTGGAACGTTAGTTTTGGGAGGATTACTATAATGCGTTGATAATGGTGATATTGATAAGAATGGTAATAATGATTACGATAACAATAATAAGAATGATTAGGTGATAATTGCACAATTTGGTAGGAGAGAAAAAAAAATCACGTTTACCGCTACATGTCTTCGGGGATGAAATGTCCAGTGGGAACGAGAATTTCTATTTCATTATGAACAATGTTACTTTCTGCGTAAACTACTATGCTTTGAGAGAGAGAGAGAGAGAGAGAGAGAGAGAGAGAGAGAGAGAGAGAGAGAGAGACAACGACTGATTGTGTCGGATCTCTGGATTGGTAACACGATCATTGCTTGTCTTTGAAACAAGTTTGTTATAAATACTTTTCGTTCATGTTCTATGCTGCATTCGTATACTCGTGAGATACTGTCGCCTTTGCAAATAATTTTCTTGTAATGCTATTATCACTTCTTCCTATGTTGCTATGGCCTTGAAAGTATAAATCATCTGAATCAATCTCTAATCTCTCTTCTCTCTCTCTCTCTCTCTCTCTCTCTCTCTCTCTCTCTCTCTCTCTCTCTCTCTCTCTCATAGTTCACTCATGTCTTGAGAGAGAGAGAGAGAGAGAGAGAGAGTCAGTTAATCCACAGGTCCAGCAGTTAACACACACACACACACACACACACACACACACACACACACACACACACACACACACACACACACACACACGCGCGCGCGCGCGCGCGCACACACACACTGGCACACACCACCGCCCACCTTCAGTCCCCCTCCATTCAACTGCCTCCCACCCCTCTGCCCATAAACTTGATTGAGCTGCTCCCAGTTAGCAGCAAAATAGAACACTAAATGACGCCAGAATATGTGAACCCTGCAGGGAGATCGGTTCCGGCCCATGGGACATGTCATCGATTGAGGCCATTGAACATGGATTGCAGGCATGTTTTGACCCTTTAGGCCCTTCCTCATAGCTGTATTATGAGGGTCTTGTCCCTAGGGCTTCGGCCAACCATGACAGAAAGGAGCCCTCCTCACCCACACTGCAACACACTGGAGAGTATAAAGTCAGATGGGCTTCGGTCGTAGAAAATGGAATTGACGGAGAAGCCAAGATGAAAAAGAATACAGAAAGATGGCATAGGCTGCTCGCAGATCGGCGCAAAAGAAATGCCCCTTTTTGCAGCCTCAAACTGCAGCTGAGTCTTAAATGAAATCCGATTCAGTTCACTCCCATTTAGCCGCACCAACACCAGGCGACGACAGAGTCCGGCATACAGATAGTGCAAAACAGTTCAGCAAACAGAGCTTGAAGAACTGAAAAGGCAGTCGACCGAACTGTGCAAGCTCATGCGAGTTTAGCGTGGGAAGCTTCGAAAAAAAAAAAAAAAAAAACACTGACGAGAAGCGGCACGTCTAAGTGGGCCACATGCAAGTTCTTCACGACACTGTCGTAGGTACAGTGGCACACTAAACCGCTATGGACATAACAGAGACAGAAAATTCGTGCATGAATTTGGCCAACAAAAAGGCCACGAACGTAAGGCTGGGCGCAGTACAAACCAACCTCTACCGCGATATCTATGGAAGGGAAAAAGACGAGCCTCAACTGGACGTTACTTTCCCCCTTTGAATCGGCAGGAAGCACTGAAAGTAGGAAAAAGAGAAAAGACGAACCCCCCTCCCGCTTTCCTGAAGAGTGGGTGTCAGCGGATGTACACGCGCGGACCAGAACCAAGTCTAAATGACCCACAGCCATCCTGTAAAGTGGACAGTTGGCCGAAGACTCCACGTCAGCCGAGGCATCAGCCAGCAGCAGGACCAGGTCTGTTGGAACTGATTTCACTACATCATGTGGATCCATATCAAGTAGTGTTGAGAGGGACATGGTGATTTTTTTTTCAAACTGGAAGACGGTCGCACATGGGTACACACCAGCCAGCCGTATTGAGATTCAAAGCACTCCAATATGAAGGAAATCACTAAACCTCCCGATATTATTTGCCGTCACAGCAGAACATCTGCGCTTCATCTCCGCCACTTTATCTAGTACGGACATCGGTCCGGGAGCAATTTAATCTTCAGATCCTCTGGCTAGAGAGAGAGAGAGAGAGAGAGAGAGGAGGGGGGGGGAGGGAGAGGAGGGAGAAAGAAGGGAATAGGGTCAGATGTTGGATGAGGGGTGTGGATAGACTAGCCCATAAACTCAGGGAATCAGCGAAGATATTCATTACCTCCTTGCTTTGATCATATACACCTGTCAATCACTGTTACCAGAAATGCCCACTCGTTGTGCCCCCTGACCTGTAAACCTTTTTTTCTGGAACAAGCTCTGTCGAGCATGATTAATGATGCCGTCGAGCATGATTAATGATGCCGACGAAAATAAAATATATATATATATATATATATATATATATATATATATATATATATATATATGCAGCTAGTGAAGGGTTTTCATATTCATGATATACATTTCCCCATTTACTTCATCTTCAAGTTTGTTTTTTTTTTTTCCTCTCAATTTCAAATCTTTGCCAAGTCATTACTATAATGATGGAAGAATTGTTAACCTGCACTTGTTTTCCCCCACTACTTAATTGTTCAGCATTATATTGTTTGGTCAATCAGTGGGTGATTGCATCTCTTAGGAGATCCAAGGAAAGGTTGTTCTGCACAATTCTTAGCCGCTGACAATCCTTGGGTTATTGAACAGCAGAGCTGACCACTCACACTGTTCCATATCTTTTGATCTCCCTTGCATCCTTAAATGGATCCTCAAGCATAGGCTCAAAGATTGTCTTTTACATTTTATACTGTTTGCGTAGTGTTTTTAGTTTTCAACAACTTTTTTTTCCTCTCCACACTTTCGTTTCGTTTAATTCTACTACCTTTCGCTGGCTGCTTCTGGGGTGCTGTTGGATTCTTTTTCGAACCCTTGGCAGTCGGAACACCACAGAATTATGGACTGTGGTGTGTCTCTATCTGACGCCAAGAGCACAGACACAATCAGCCGTGTCTCCCTGATGAGTCCGATCCAGCAGACGAAAGGCTTCGGAGCAGGCGATACATACAGATCTTCCATCGAGAGGGATTGCGATAGTTTCCCCATGCAGCTAGTGAAGGGTTTTCATATTCATGATATACATTTTCCCATTTACTTCATCTTCAAGTTTTTTTGTTTTTTGTTGTTGTTTTTTTCTCTCAGTTTCAAATCTTTGCCAAGCCATTACTATAATGATGGAAGAATGGTTAAACCTGCACTTGTTTTCCCCCACTACTTAATTGTTCAGCATTATATATATATATATATATATATATATATATATATATATGTGTATATGTGTGTGTGTGTGTGCGCGCGCGCGTGTGTGTGTGTGTGTGTGTCATTGAACATGGATTGCAGACATTTCTCTTTACTGGGCTCTTCTCATGGATACTGTGATCTGTTTCCCACTGGTGTCGACATTCTACTTTTCAGGGCTTTCCCTTCCAACTGTGTTTTTTGAAGTACTT
>JADBJO010002824.1:187500-192500 GCA_016801955.1 Conus betulinus | reverse complement strand
GTGTTTCCAAAATCAAGATTCAACAAAATATCAAATCACAACATTCTTAATGATGGAATGTAATCTACAAAAAAAACCACACTGCAAGGACAGTCAAAAGACGACAGCGATAAGACCATAACATCTTTAATGACTTAACCACATACACTGTACACATCACACTGCAGCGACAGCAGAAAGAAAACGAGAGCCGTTGGACAATAACATCTTTCAATGATTAAATGTAATGTATTCTGTATATGACATTGCAAAGGTTAACAAAAAAGAAAACAAAATAAGAGCATTCAGACCATTACGTCTGCTATGATGGAATAAAGACCAAATACATAAATCACAGTGCAATGATATAGTTCAAGCTAACAATATGAAATATAATGTGAAACCATCACTATACCACAAAATTACTGGAACAAAACATACTGAGTAAATCACTGTGGAAGGATGACTCGATTCATAACCAAACAACACATAGACATTTAAGGATAGAATAAACATACCGTGTAAATAGCACTGCAATGATGACACAAAGGAAACAGCAACGAGACCACTACATCTTTAACCATGAAATCACATACAGTGTGAATTCGCAATTGCAACGATACCAAATAACTGGAAAGAAATAAACTGCACATGGCAACAACTTCACCAAAGCTAACGCGAACAGATTCCTACAGCACTTTCCGTTTCGGTACATTAACAGCCCAGCCGAACTACATTTTTTTTTTTTTCTTTTTCAACGCTGTTACCACGTAGGAAAAAAGTTCCAACCGCACAACTAAAAACTGAGAGCATATGTAAATGATTATCTACAACATCTACTAGTATTATCATTGAATCGTTGATATCCTGAAGACGGATAGAATTAAATCGAGCTCAGCTCCTCTGTCATTCTGCTCGATTTCTCATGCTTGTAGTACAGTAATTAGAAATCATGAACGCAAAGTATGACAGTGTTTCAAAATGCCAGAAAAATCCGTATCGTTAAACTCACTGCAGAATAGACAGCTAGTTTTTATTCTGGGCACGGCATAATAGAATTAGTTAGTTAGTTAGTTAGTGTTTATAGGGTCCAGCGGACTACTAGGAGCCAAATCAGGACCTCAGCTATCATATCTGCCAAGTCTCTAGATACAAATACCCACACTAGTATTAACACATCGCTTAAAATTTATAAAGACAAAAGCACGGCATAATAGAAGCCGAAGCCCATCCCGCTTAATCCGCAGCATTTAAGTTCTCTTAGTTAAATCAGGAACCCTTTTACTGCTAGGTGGATAGAGAGAGTCTTCCAGCCGAATAAGAACTCGCCTCCACGAGAGTGGGTCAAAACTCACGACAGTAGTCTTCGCAGGCAGGTGGTCCCACCTTTAAACTTCGGGCCCACCTACTGTTCTTCCTGCCTGTTTTAATCTTTCACACCTGAGCAATGTAGACAGTTTCATTTACCTCATTCACCTGGTTTTTATATCAGAAAGCTGGCACATATGAATTATAACAGAGCGAAAGAACCCCCCCCCCCCCCCCCCCCCCCCCCCCCCCCCCCTTTTCAGACCATTTCAGACCATATGTAGACGGCTGGGTAATAAAAGCAGAAAATTAACAAACCACCGTAAAAAATAAAATGAATAAGCATATAAACAAAATAAATGAATAAGTACGCATGTAAAATGAAATAAAACAAACAAAAACAACAAAAAGGCTTAGGCAAAATGACAGAAAATTGGGAACGCTAGCGCAGAATTTTCGGAAGAAGTGGCGGATACAGTCTGCGCTGATCACGTCTAAATCACTAGCCTATACATAAGAAAAGCTGCCACTCAAACGCCTTCGGACATCATAACCCTCCAGTGTGTTCCTTTCCGCCGAAGATTAAATAAATCAGGATTTTTGAAAAAAATGTAATGTTTTCTAAATGGTAAATGAACACACACACGTTAGCACAGTGACTTCTTAAATGAATCCGACTTTCATATTAAACAGAAAGGGAAGCTACTTCGTGGTTGTTTTGGAACAGGGCCAGCAACTCGAAACCTGCAAGAGAACTTCCCTTAATCGTGTTTTTGGCAAGGTAGTATTTCTAGCGTGTTACACCGGCATCCCGTTGAGAAGACATGGAGGTGTAATTGGTGGGATTAAGTACATTGTAGGCTATACATCACGTTGCAACTGTTCGATGGTACGTCTGTACAAAACACTTGAAGAACACCAGCACGTCTGAGAAACTATTAGACTTCTTCGCAGCATTAATTGCATCATCATACGAGTCACGTAGCAACAACACGAAATAAAATGTGGATCAAAAATGGCTGATAACAATGCTAAACTTTCACCCCCTAATTCCAGTTCTTCCATTAATGTTGTGTCATTGGCGACGTGTCGTCCGAAGCCACACGGAGGACAGGGTTCCCGGCGTCCCGTCCCACACTCTGCCCTGAAAGAGAGAGATGACCAATTGTAAAGAAAATGAAAAAGAAGGACATTGATAGGACAGTTACCACACATGCTAAATCAGTGGTTATTGTGAAAACTCTCTTTCTTTTTCTGTCTGTCTGTCTGTCTGTCTGTCTCTCTCTCTCTCTCTCTCTCTCTCTCTCTCTCTCTCTCTCTCTCTCTCTCACTCACACACACACACACACACACACACACACACACACACACACACACACACACACACGCACGCACGCACGCACGTATGCACATACACATTCGCAGTTGTATATGAACACATATCCGCGCACGTGCTCGAGTAAACAATGTATGCACTAGCATGCAGAGAGAGAGAGAGAGAGAGAGAGAGAGAGAGAGAGAGAGAGAATCAGAGTTTGTGTTCCGGTCCGGTCTCTCTCTCTCGTCTCTCTTCTCTCTCTCTCTCTCTCTCTCTCTCTCTCTCTCTCTCTCTCTCTCTCTCTCTCTCTCTACATCTGCACACATACATACATACATACATGTATACATGCATATATACCTGCATACATGCATGCATATATACATGCATGCATGCTTACATACACACATACATACACACACATACATACATGCACACACATACATACATATATACATACATACATACATACATACATACATACATACATACATACATACATACATACATGCGTGCGTGCGTGCGTGCGTGCGTGCATGCATGCATGCATACATACATACATACATACATACATACATACATACATACATGCATGCATGCATGCATACATACATGCATGCATGCATGCATGCACAGACATACTAAAACTCAAAACGAATAGTCAAAGGCTGTGAAGATATTAACTTTGAATCAGGACAGAAAATCAAAGAATCACAAACAGCGGCGACAAGAGTCGCATAAGTATGATGTCCAAAAACAAAGCACGTGCGGGGGACGGAACAGCAATTTACCCTCTAAAAGTTGTTCAAAGGTAAAATTAAAGGTAAACTGGAAAAAAAAATCAGAATGACTTCAAGAACCGACCTTGTTTTCCCCTGGCAATGTGGAATCATTCGTCTCGCTGCCATCCGCCTCCTTGACTAACGTGTCCACATCAGACGTCAAGATCATCGGAGATGGTGCCCCCTGGGGGGTCTTCCTTCTCACCCTCTTGCCGCCATTTCTGTTCTGCTTCTCCTTTGTCGTTGATGTTGACGAAGACAGTGTCTTTGACCTCCAGAACCCGAGGTGCTTTCCGGGTACTTCTACATCTGGTAAATCCGATCGAATGGCCAGATTATCTCGCAGGAAGGCCGCACTGGACCCCAGACTAGCCAGAAGACTGGCTGTACCCAGGCTTGCTCGCTGTCTGTTCCTGCTCGTCAGCTGAGTGTCCGTGTGTTTATCAGAGAACCTGGACACCTGGAGGTTGTTCAAAGCGGCCAGACTGCAGCGAGGGCGCGCGCTTAGAAAATCGACCATTCACGGTATGCGGGCCATCGTCTTCTTGAATGGATGACTTGTCGTTGCGTCGACGATTCATGAATCGGCTTTGGACGAGCGCCTCAGAGCCTACCGAAAAAATCCCTGACTGAGTCAGGCTGTTGACGATGCTCGTTTCGGAGATCAGGGAACGACGCCCGGCTCTGTCTGCAGCCGTTCTCTGTGAGATGGAATCGTGGGAGAGAAACGGAACCACGGCGTGACATATCCTCCTCCCCCAAGTCTTCTGCCCGACCAGAGACGTCGAGCTGGAGCAGGCCGATTCGCTTTTCGTTCTGGTTGAGCTGTGCGGGACACCGCCACGCAAGGCCGACGACACCCCCCCTGAGGTCACGGAGGACACCGATCGCCTGTTGGACGTTTGAGTGGAGACGGAGGAAATCTTCCTCGAGTGGGTGGCGTCGGTGATGGAGGCGGTGCAGAAGGACTCCAGGGTGTCAGATTGCAGCCGGTGGACCGTGGATCGGAGTCCTCCCTCTGCGCGTCGATGCACCAGCTGTTGTCCCTGCCTGGATCGTCTGCCCTTTCTCTGCCCTTGGCGTGGACGCTGCGCTTGGCTCAGCGATTTCGTGGTGTCCCTGTCGCTGGAGACGGAAGAGGTGAAGGTGGAGAGAACGGAGGCGGAGTTGAAGGCTTTCTCCACGATGATGATTGTGGCGGCCCTAAAGGAGGCAGCAAGGGGCCGTGTGAGCGCATCGTTACTGTGGTTGAATATTCATAGATGTAAACGTACATAGCTTACACCCCCATGATTATTATCACATACGTTTTAGAGCCTGCCGCCCGTGCCATAGATTTTACTGTCGTAGATGTCATGCTGAGAGATCTTTGGTTCGATTCTTATCTCAGCCATGTGTATGTGGTCTCTTTCTGCCATGATTAGCTCATGCACAGAGCTGAGTATGCAATGGAGTCAACTGGGAACGGACTAGAACAACACCGTCGAGTTTCATCCTCTGGATGCGTCTCTGACAGTGTCGCTAAAATTTTCTGACCAGTACCGTAGGTGGGTTTTTTTTTTTTTTTTTTTTTTTTTGTTGTTGTTTTTTTTAATCTATCGGGGCTGCCGGAC